>BMAO01006734.1:0-16059 GCA_019973975.1 Trichonephila clavata
ATTGAAAATATGACACGGGATTGCAAACCCTACTCCTGCATGACCACTTTAAAACACCCTGCGTCGTTTGAACATTTGAGACTTCGCTATTAGAGTTTTTATTAAATCGGACATTCAAATATGCAAAATTTCAAAAAATTTAATAATAATTATTCGCCATGAAACTGTAATAGGTTCTTTGTGTCTACTTATTTGCTCTAGAGCCGGGGTGGGCATTAAGTCGATCGTGATTGACCGATGGACTACGAAGACATTTTAGGGTGACCACCTAAAGATTAGTAGTTAATAATTATATACCAAAATATTAAAGATTTCCTGAAAATATGTTAAGACTTCTGCTAACTATAACTACGTGAACTAATTTTAAATGAAAATATTTTATTTGTTAATGTATTTTGAATTGCTTGATAATAAATGCATCATTTGATATTATTATATTTCTAGCTATTTTTATTATGTTTGTATCTTGCCTTTTGCTTTAAACATTGTCTTAAATGTGTAAATTTTTTTTATTGTAGCTATTTAAGTAAGTGTATATTATATATATATTCCGTATTTGTGTGTGTGTTACTAAACTAAATTATAATAAATAATGTAGACCTTTTTCTTAGCTCATCAAACCTACGCCACTGAGTGGTCAGCCACACCTTAAAAAAATCAGAAGTAGCCCGTACCGTGGAAAAGTTTGCCCGCCCCCACCCCTCTAGAAACTAAATATTTAAATATATGAAAAATAGAGCGATACCAAGCGATTTTCTAAATTTTAATAATTTGCTACAGCAAAATACATAAAAATATTCTGTCGCTAATAAAAAAATGTATCTTTTATATTTTATGCTTTTTATATTTTATAATGAGGGTTGATTTCAATTTTTCCCTGTATGACATAATGTAAAATATTTTATTAAGAAAATGTGTGGCGGAAGACCTTCAGCAGAATGATTTGAAATGCAAAGCTTGTCTTACCTTTCGGTCAAAAAAGATTGCAAACGAGACGTAAAAACCACTCTCTGACAAAAAGTAAGTAGAAGAATTAAAGCTTTTTCCTCCTATATTTTTTCAAAAAAGCAGTTTTGTCTGTTGATTATATAAATATCCATAAAACATATTTTATGGTCATTTTGAATTTGCCCTAAATCAGAGATTCCCAGACTTTTTTTTCTCATAGACCCCTTGCCATGTTTTTCGGCTTGGTTAACTAATTAACTAACAGAACTAACCCCTGCTTAACTCTAACATTGAATTTTCACAAATTTATCTAATCAAATGCCTTTTGGAAGATGGTATAAATTATTTTTAAAAATTTAATTTTCTAACTGTAGTGCTTAAGAAACACATGCTAATTAAATAAAAATTTCATTAGCATGTGTTAGCATAAAAATAACTGACCAACGAACAAATGTTTATAATAGAAAGAATGAATCTGGTACTTCAAAAACAAATTTCCAACATTTGGCATTAATTTTGTCAGATTTAACCTTAAATACCCTCGGTTAGTAGAATCCAGTTTTTTTTTAAAAAAATTTTAATTTTTAAAAAATTTTTTTTTTATCTGTCTATTAAGCCAAATAATTGTTATTTATTATATGACTTTTATTTATATATTTTATTATGAATAATTTTCTTTTTCTTTTCTTATTATTTTGTGCATGTCATAAAAAAAGAAAAAAGAAACACATTTTGATTGTTATTAAAATACATTTTTTTTCCCTTTTTTTTACTAGGGGTACTTAGCGTTACGAAAATTATAAAAAGGGTACACATATGCCAAAAATTTTGGAAACACTGCCCTAGAAAATTCTTTGTAAATAATTCGTAATAACAAATAAAGTAAATAAAGTAGATTTGAATAATCAAAAGAAAAATTGCATGACTCTTAATTTAAAAGTTTACTAGTCAAATAAAAAATTTTAAAAAAAGTAGAGCCACTTGTTTTTATCAAACATATAGTCTTATGATTTTTTCTCAAATCTGCCTTTTTGGTCCCCCTCTCTTTCCCCCAAAATATTTTATCTAAAAATTAATTTTAAAAAATGTTTTGATTATATTTTTATTCGTAATACTTGGAATAAATGACTTGCTTGATTGAAAGTCATTATTCACAGAAATATAACATATATAAAATTCAATTGAATATTCGTCGGAATAAATAATAAGTTTTGCGAAATTAAAAAAAACTTAATCATTTTCTAAAGAACAAAGCTGAGAGTTTTGTTTTACTATTAATGGTCATATGACAAAATATAAAATGATGCAAAAATTATCTACATCTAAAAAATCAAACGCCAGAGTCAAAGAAATTATTAGCAATATTTTTCGTTAAAGAGCTTTGACAAAATTTACTTAAAATGCATATCCAGCTTTTTTTTTTCTTTTCTTTTTTTGCCAAAGTATATTATTAATATTTTTAAATATAAATGTGACTTCAATTCTTTTATATCTCTTTCAAAGCCATAACATTCACAACGGATAGAATTAAATTGGTGGGTCCTTAGAAAAATTTTTGTAAACATTTTTGTGCCTTTGAAAATTTGTACTCGCTGGACCAAAATGTAATATGGCATTGAAAGTTTTAGAAGTAACAAATGAATTTTCCTCGAAATTGTTTAAAAATGAAAGGTATTATTGAGATGTTTTAAGAATATTTTTGGAAGATATTTCATATTGTATGTATTTCATTGAATTAGCCCTTAGAATTCCCTCACGAGAGTTTCAAAACCAGCACATTTCGGTATTGGAAAAAAAAAATGAACTTGGTAAATGTATGACATATTTATTTCAGTTTTGCGTTTATAACTCTAATGAGCGATATCACTACATCCAAGTATGTTATATGCAGTAAAATAAGTGTAACGCGAAAACGCTTAATACGAAATATTGGTCAACACGAAATGATACAACAGTCCCAACAAACTACTATGTATTTTCATGCATTTTATTTCTCTTAACTCGAAACGAAAATCGCTTAACGCGTAAAGGTTTTTCTTCAGCGAATGAACAAAATACGGAACGCACCAGACACCTAATAAAATATTTGAGAAAGTTTCTGTATTTTTGGACTGCTCTACTGTATCATCGAAAGAATTTGTTGCTGTAGATGATGATAATGGGTGTACAGATCCAATTATGGCAGACAAAGGCATTTTGGAATTGTTTTCTCAAAAAATATCATTGTTGCAGATTCCGTCCGCGAAAATGAAATGAACAATGCAGCTCCTGTTCCCACGTCATCCGAAATAAGGAACACCATGAAACCCATGCGCAGTTACTTAGACTCACATTCCAGTAGTGAAATCAATAACAAAATGGGTGACATTGAACAAATTGTTTAAAATTTGATGCTAAAAAAGACAATGCAAAAAAAAAGAAAAAAATACCGAATCATTTTCCCAAAACTCAGTAAATGTTTTCTTTGTCAAAAAACTGGAAAATATTGTATTAAATTTCATTAAGTTCTTGTTTCCTTGAGTTTTATTAAAAACACGCATATATACACATCTACGTAAATAAAATGTACTCTAATAAACTTAATTTTGATGAATATATCTTTTTTTATTTTTTAAAGACGAAAAAATATTTCAGTCCCCTCAGTTTCGTATATGTAAAATTTGATACGACCTTTCTAAGCAAATGGCTATTTGTTAATATTTTTTTTTAAAAAAAAAGATTTCCAAATCTTTAATATGATTTAAAGACAAACAAACGGGATATATTTTTTTTTGTCTCTAACACCCTGCATTGTGACTTTTTTCAGTCTGTTAAAAAAAAGTAGCAAATGAGGGTTGCTATAGCTTATAAAAATATATATAATTAAAACACTCAAGTTTTTTTTTCTGGGGGCTGCCAAATGACAACATACTATTTTTACATGACAGAAAAAAAAAAAAAAAAAAAAAACAGCCCACATCTATTGTTCTAAGGCAACAGAAAGACAGAAAATAACTTACCTTCTCGAACCCTCTCCATCATCTTTACACCCTCACCTACATAAAAGAAAAAAAGCCGCCTTCTGCCAAAACCCCATGCAGAAAATCGTCTGCATCTCGGCGGGGTGACTTTCAAGGGCAGGTGTTTACCGAACGCCGCTGCGGGGTGGACGGCAAATCGTTTGACACGCGAACGAAAAAGAACTCCACCTTCTTCGCTTCTCATTCCTAGCTGGTGATATTCCAGACATAGCAAACGATTCCTAAGAGAAAAAGCTTAATAGCTATTGTATATCTTATCGTCCTGTAACAGATACGCGAACGAGAAAGGAAGAGAACTATCGTTTGGTTCCTTTTTTTTTCGTTTGAGATTATTTCTCTTCACTCTTTTATCAAGAGTTGGATGGAGAAGCTTTCGTTAAATTAAGCTCGGTTCTTGAGTTGATTATGTTAATGCCTTCACGGTCTGCGGGGTATATTGAGATTAGGGAGAGAGGCTTGCTTCTCTCGGTTTCTTTTTTGAAGATACCAATAAAGAACGCTGGTGATTTGTCGACGAGTAGAGTGAGGAATTACTTTCCCAGGGATAATGAAATAAATCTTTTTTGCTGTATCGTAAAGGAATTTTCGTAAATATATACCCATTTGATACACGTGACAAATTGTAGTACATAGGTAGCAATTCATTCTGCTGTATTTATGCGAATATTTTCTTACCGAGTATTAATAATAAATTCTTTAAACCATTTCTTGATTTGAAGGAACTTGTGATGGATCTATACGGTCTTAAACTAACAGTCTCTATTTTTCGAAAAAGTTTTATTTATTTCAACCAATCTCCACCGGGAGCCAAAGCGTGATTTATGCAAATGAAATATTTTATATAAGTTTGGGTTTCGCGAGTTAAATGGAGGTAGTAAAGTGAAGAGTTAGATTTTTGAAGCCAAATGAATTGAAGCATCGGTAGATCCACACGCAGTTGTTGACAGTATTAGTTATCAGTTACGCGACGAGCTAAGACGGAGAGCTGAAGATTCAAATTGGAAACCCGAGTGTCTAGTAGCTATCAGCCTATCCAGCCAGGAATAAATTATCTCCACGACGGAACTGCCGAAGTTACAAGGATAAGGTTAGTGATTTAGAAATTAGTAAATACGTGTACGTGTTTAGCTGTAATTGTACGAGTTGATCCTTCGTGGATTCAGCCCCGATTCCGTATTTCCGCTAGTAGTAACTCCTTTTCATACTCCACTGTGTTTTATTGTTCTTAAATTTGAATCGTGTGTTTGTAACCTTCCTTGATTAATAGGTATCAATAAATATAGTGATTTGTAACTATGTCTCTTGAATTCTCTAATCCGCCAACACGTCCAGAAACCTTTAACGTTAGACGGGGAGATGTTAATCTTAGGGGAGGTTATATTTCACGACAAACTTTAAAATGAGTTTTAATAGCTGAGAGTATGAGTTCTTACACTAATTATTTCTATGAGTTTGCATAATTATAATTGCATAATTTTTTTCTATGAGTTTGCATAATTATAATTGCATAATTTTTTTCTATGAGTTTTACAATTATAGTTTATTCTTGAATATTAAATAAGCATAGGTTTAATCGAATATTTTGTGTGGTAACATTTTTTTTTATTATTTATCCTATATGAGACAAAAAAAAGGTGATACATGATATTGCACCAAATTATGATATACCGAAAACACACACACACACACACACACAATCCTTCCAAAAAGAAAAGAACAGAAAAACGAGATTTCAAAGAAGTCTTATTTAACTTCAGAACAAGTACAGTAGAACGTCGTTCATTCGAATCAATTGGGACCGGACACGTTCGGATACGCGATTGTTCGGATAACCGAAAACCGAATGCGATCCATACAGTATATGAAACCGGACACTATACGAATGTTAAAAATCATCCCATGCGAGAAACGTGCTTGAAGAAAAAGCAAAATAGGTTCAAAATGTTGCAACTTTACTTTTATTGTAGAAAATAATCACTTATTTTTCGCTGTACCATTGTACATCTTCGATTTTTCGCTGCAATGTGCAAGAAAAAACTGGTTTGGATATTTGACGTTTCGAATGTAATGACGTTTCGTTCTACTGTAATCAAAAAAGAATATTGAAAAATGTGTGTTTCAATTTAAGTGAATTACTTACTGGTCATGGCAGTAGCGCACACAAAAATCTTTCAAGGGGGGAGACCATGATCGAAAGTCCCCCAACTCGTATCATACCTGAAGACAACACTAATTGATTCTTCTGATTTTGTCGATTTTGTTAACAAAAAGCAGCAAAAAATAAATTATTGAATTAATAATTAGCATTAATTAATAAAATAAATTGTTAATTACAAGTAATTAACTAAATTTTACGTTATATATATATATATATATATATATATATAGGATTATCATCAATTGAGAAAAATTCAAGGGCTTGGGGGGGGGGGGTCCGGTCCCCCAGGAGACCCCCGCTTATGTGTGCCACTGGGTCATGGTACTTTTAAAGTGTACCTCAAAAGATTTAACCTATGCCCTTCCAAACTTTATGACAGCAATGTTGGTGGTGAGCAAAGTATTGAACATCCGGGAGCGTATTGTTGATACGGGGCCCCCAAGGTAGGAGTGCCCAACATGTCTAAGAAAAAAATCGCAACATATTAAGGGACGCTCGAAATTGGGCCCCAAGGGATTTTGATGCATGTGAACCATTACGCCAGTGTGAACATCTTATTTATTTTTTTTTGTTGTTGCTCAAAATTTAAAAAAAGAGAGAAAATGTGTGTCTGAAAACCAAACTACTTGCTCTTAAAATCAACCGTCCTCCTAATTTTTTCGAGCTTCTTTCAAGAAAAGCTTCGTTTACAATGTTTTGTAACTTCATTGATCTGGATTTGCAATTTTTTTTTTCTTGTGATTTTATAACTTTTTTGTTTTGGTTTTAATATTCTATTATTTAATTTGTTAGTTAACTTGTTTGTCTTTATAACTTATATGTTTTTGTTATTTTATTTGTTTCATAACTTTTATTTTGTTATTTGTACTTTATTTTGTCTATATTATATTTTTTATCTTTGTAAACGCAGTGTGATACTTGTGGGGCTCGAGATTTATTTTACCGGTCTTCAATAAAAATAAAATATAAATAAATAAAACTTTTAAAAAAACTTAAGGGAAATAGTTTAAGAATTTCATTTTCTTTTAAAATTCCTCTATTTTTCTTACTGTATTTTGAAACAACAATTTTAAACGAGCACTAGCATTTTCAAAACATTTGATGATATATTGTCTCAAATCATAGAAAATTTCTGTAAAAAAAGAAATAAAAATTTGTTTGATTCTATTAAAATTTTTAGGAATAACTGGTGCGGTTAGACAATTTACTTTAATAAACTCTACGTGTCACTCTCATTTCGATTTATCTTATTTTAAACTGTGGGAAAATTATTTTTAAGAGAAAATGAAATTTCAATGAACGAAATGAAAATATTAGAGTCAAATATTCTTTTTTGATCTTTATTCCAGAAAACTTCGAACATTTGCGACCCAATATTCCATCATAATTTTCATCTCACCTCCCCCAACCCTATACTATTGTATGGGCGGGAGGTGAGTATTCAATAATAATATACTTTTTGATGGTAAGGCTACAATACGACTTTAACTTCTTAAAAATGCCACTAGCGTATATAAATATCTCGCTCAGCCAATGCGTTAATTGTGCCCTAACGTATATACGTTTTTCCAAATTACGAACTGCTATCCGTATAATTATTCTGAAGACTTTTGAATGGAATACAATGACCTTGACAGTGTTTGTGAAGGATTTACTTATTTCAGAGGATTTTCTTATTTATTTCTTTTCTCCCCCCCCCCCTCCCAATACACCGCATACGTACGCCTACATAGAAAATGGTGGCATTAGGGAGCGAATCATGTAACTTTTTATCAGCAGCTAAGCGATTAACTGTAAACCGCACAAATTATGAAAGTAATTGCTAAATTTTGAATATAATTTTGTATACGACAAGCCATAGTCATCGTTAATTATTGAATTGTTCCTAACTTAGTCTTGTTAAATTAATTATCAAATACATTGTGCAGTACTGATACATTCACTAGTGTATTATATCAGTGAAATGTGTATTTTATTTGTTATTACAGCGGAATATATTTTGTTTGTTCACTTGTAGTAAATTAATTATCTTTTGTTTTCGACTTTTCAATATGCTTGCACCCCTCTTGTAAGGTTATCACCCCCCCAAGGGGGGCGTGCCCCACAGTTTGAGAAACGCTGCTTTATTCTGATACTTTAATAAAATAAATATTTTTGTTTTTTTACACTGCTATAGTTGTATACTTAAATATTCACAAATTAATATTTTTATAATTTTTTCCAAATTGATTATGCTTTCAATATTATATTTTTAAAACTTTATTTCAGGTCGGCTTTGTGGCTGTGAGGTAGCTTTCCCGCCTCATAAACCTAAGGTTGTATGTTTAATCCCGGCTGGAGTTGAAAAGTTTTCTGGATGCGAAAATCATAGGCACACACGTCAAATGATTCTACGGCATGTAAAAGATCCTTGAGTATCAATTTGGTTCTCGTGGTCTCAGCTAAATTAAATTACGGCAATATTTAGCATCCGAAGAGAGCTTAAATTTTATAAATTCAAGCGTCACAATTTTGATAGCTGGAGCCGTCACTAGATGGTGCCATCAATGAAATCGCTTCCCTTCTTGGGGGCTTGCCATGTCCAAAGATGGCTTAGCTGCCAAAATGCAGCTCATTTGGAACAAACAAACAAAAAATATTTCATTTCAGTTGAATAAATTATTTTAAGAGCTCTCGAATTTAACTCTCGAATATTTTAAATTTCAAATTTGTTCTTACAATGACACATATTAAATTATTAAGAAAAATGGTAGCAATTCCTCTGATATTTTTACAGAAAAAAATTGCCTCCCTTTATTTTAATTAGATTTCTCAGCTGGTTTACGAAACTACAATGTAAAAAACAAATCTGGCTATTATTTTAAGTGAAAATATTTTCCATTTATTTTTTCATAATACTTGTCAGATTTTTCCTTTTTTCAAATTTTTGATCTGAAATTGGAACTTTGGAACTTTTTTACATTAACGTCTCTTAAATTCATAGAATAAGACGAAAAAATAAAAGACAAAATTGTCTAAAATTAATCGCACGAGATAAATCGATGCCAAAAGGTTCATATTAGCTGTTAATAATGATTTAGTTTACATAATCCACTCTCTTAAGCAAAAACATTAATAACTTTTGAATTCAGATTCATTTCACTTCAAGCCTGTTAATGATAAAAATCATTTAATCCCTTGCGTACCAAACTACGCTTTCTAGTATCCTCAGAAATCTGGGATTTCTAATAATATGACCTTGACGTTACGACGCACTTTTCATTTTCCCTTTTGACGCTGACTAAGGGGCACGTTCGTCCGTGTTTCACTTTCTAAAGCTTGTATAACTATTTTTGTTGTTTATTTTTACTTTTTCTTACCAATATGATATCGTTGTTGGATTTCAACGAAAGTGATACTGAATGAAAATATTTGCCAGAAACCCAGGGATGTCTTAAGGCTATTTGAGGCCCTGTTTCCAAAGGAAGATTTTCTGAGGCCCTGGGCCCCTATGCAAAAGTAGGCACCATTTGTGATTTTTTAAAATGGACAGTATATAGCATGCATTGTCAAACACTCGTACAAATAGTAATTTAAAACAAATAAATGTGCACGCACAGTCTCACAAACTTAGGCACAAACTGGCCAGGAGCGTAGCTACTGCATTATAAATGATGTGGGGCCCCCAAGCTACAGGATCCCCAGCATATGTAAACAAAAACTCGTAAGATGCTTAGGGGCCTCCAAAAAGAGTCCCAAAGAGTTTTGATACAGGGCCAACTCAAAACTAGCCAAGCCAATGGAACCGGCTAGACTGATGATCGCATTTCGACTAAATAAGTTGAATGATTATTTGTGGTATTAAGTCTAGGCCTCGATATGGTAATGGTCATTGCATAATAATACTGTCTTGTAACTTATGCCAGTTGACACGCTGTTCGAAATTCTCTATTTTGTGGAGAATATGTACGACCGAGGTGGAAGTCGATCGCGATCGACCGGTGGAACGCCAGGAAATTTTGGGGTGACCGCCTTCATTAAGACCTAACAATCATTCCATTATAAGAAGATCTAGAAATACCGTATTTATTCGAATCTAAGCCCCGTTCCAAATTCTCAACAAGATTTTGAGAAAATTCAAAAATAGTCTCAAATGTGGTTTATCAATATACAATTTTGCGAAATTAAAATAAATTTAAAAGGAAAACTAAAGAAGGGAATAACTACCATAAAATCGGGCGTATAACGTGTATTCGAACACAAAAAAATGCGATCGAAATTTACACGTGCGCGTTATACGCCGGGTATAAAAATGACAACTTCACAAGAAAAGATAAGCAGAAAAAAATTAGGCTTCTACATATATCAAAATACTGTTGTTTTTTAAAGAGAAATGACATTCTTTATGAACGTAAAATGTTCGAGCTCTTGAAGTATTCTATTTTTTTCTACAACTTGGAATAAAATAACTCGAATAAATGACTTCAAAACATAAGAGGATTGCACACGCCTATTTCTAGTTTCTTCGTAAAAAAGGGGGGTGCGTATTATACGGCGAATATACCAAAAAATAAAAAAAATTGAAGCTTGAAAGTACAGGTGCGCGTTATACGCCGTATTTTACGGTAGTTTATTTTATCAGTATTAAAACTTTTAAATACATGTATGAAGCTGTAATAGCTCTAAATACCCCATTCAGCACATTTTTCTCCCTTCGATTCTAAGCCATACCCGATTTTCTGCAGCATTAACCTCAGGTAAAAAGTGCGACTTGGATTCGAGTAAATACAAACGAATGATAAAAGTAAATTTCGTTGAATAGAAAATGCACTTCACTGTTTGGAGGCTATTTTACGAAGAAAATCGTAAAATGTTCTTGGTTCTAGGAAAAAGTTTGAGAAATAGAGAAATTCGTAAAATGGAGGTCCGCCTGAATTGTATACTTTCTTTTAGTTCACTACACCTAAGACACTGGTGACCGCAACAACCTGAAAAAAATAGAAGCAGCTCGTACCCTGGAAAAGTCTGCCCACCCCTGATGTACGAGAATAATATTTGACCATTAGAATTATCCGGATCATGATCTTATTAAGACTAAGTAGAGAACAAAATGAGGCCCCCACCGAGGGTGTGGCCCTGGGCCTGGACCCAACCGGCCCATGCCTTAAAAAAGATGCCCCTTACAGAAACTGATGAATACAACAGTGATTCTGGCACGAGTTGTGATGAAGAAGATAAAGGAATGGAACAAAAATGACAATACACTTATGCATGTGGAAAAGCTTTTTGTTTCAAGAAATATTTCGAGCAATTTCACAAAAATTTGTAATTTTACGTTTAATTTTCCTATTTTTTCAAATTTTTGAAACACAAACATTTTGTAGCTTAACTCTTTTGCAAGTTTATACTATTCCAATAACAGAAAATCTACCTTACAATATTTCTTGTGCTGGTTACACTGGCTTTATACATAAATAAGCCATGTATTATAAGCCATGAGGTTACAATGTAGTATACATAGCAAGTAACTACTAGTAATTACAAAGTACGCAAGACGTTAATTTAATTGTTTAAAACTTTTATTAAAAGCTATTGTTACGCATTGCATGTTTATAACTATACAAATAACTAACGAGCAACTCAATTAAACAGAGATTCGTGCTAATTCTAAATAAATGCATATGATGGATCACTTTCAAGATTAAGATGTTTATTCGAAGATTTTAAGACCATGCGGGTCTATAATACGCACCTTCATTTTTTTTGTTCTGGGTTCATTCTAATTTTTTTCCTATTATTCCTACTATAACATTTGTCCAGAAGAACAAAAATTGATGTAGCGATTTGTTTTTACTGTAAAGTTTCAAGCATTTTTTATAAAAAAATAACATTAAAAAATAATTCTTTCAAAAACACTTTACTAAATTGAAATTCAAACTGTTAAAAAATGCTTCTTAAAACATATTTTAATCTTAGAAAGAAGGATTCAAATTCCTTTAAAATAAATATTATCTGAAATATTATTTTTATTTATACATAATCAAAAAATTAAAAAATATTATAGCCAAATTCGTACTAAACAAAATTTTAACTTAATTATCTATATGAGGTTTCTGATTTCGCAAATATCCTCCGCATCATTCTTTTCAAATGATTTCCTTGTTGATGTTCTTTAAGTTAATCCTAGTGACTATTTTTGATGCTCTCTGAAATATTTTCTTAAGGGGGTAGGTTCACGAAACAGGATCTGTATCTCAGTAATGTTAAAAATAGGTATTTTTAAGGAACATTTCTAAACATTCTTTGAATAAAAATCTCCAATTTTTTTTACTGAATATTCTTTGAACCATAATACATACTTTAATCAGAGATTTTATGGATAGAATGTCTGATTATTTTTTAAAAAATATTTTTTGCACAGATATGTTTTTTTTTTCAAAAACAGTGAAATGTCATGATGTTTAATGCTATAAATTAAGACAGAATATTTTTTTGAAAAAATCCCTCACTTAAAATATGTAATAGAGTGTAATTATTAATTGTGCAAAGTTATAAGCTGTTAAATGCAGTAGTTTAGGGAAAAATGTTCCTTATATGCTAAAAAACTCACTTTTGGGAGAAAAATGGATTTTAGAAAAAAACTTACTTGTAATTAGTGCATACCAGCTCCATAGCTTGGATTATTACTTGTTTCTCTTAAAGTATCCTTTAATATGCATTCCTTATGCCTTCTTTTCACCCTTGCTTCTTTAGATTTTTGTAAAATGTCATAATTTGCTTTACTTAGTCTCTCCCGATCAGCTGCTTCCATTGCTCGAGCTGTGTAAAAACCTGGAAATATACCTAATGTTGCAAGAACATGACATTTAGTAATGTTACCTTGTGATTATAGGAGGAGATAGCTTCCAGTATTCCAATTTTTAATGTGCCCAATTGCATAAAAATGTTTTTTTGGTATTGAGGACCAGATTATACTGTTTACACTCTCGTTACAGTTTTGTGTCTTACCGTATAAGCATTTGGAAAGGAGGTTAGGAGCTGATAATTCCCTGTACACATCTTTGATACAATAGAGCACTTCTTATGGAAAGGTGTTCTTGTGTTTATGTACTCCACCTGTTATAATTGCTCGGTTACATCCACACCGGGTATCTTCGTTTGTTGAGCACAGACCATGCTGTGGATATGCATCTGTAGATGTCTTATGGAAATATGTAGCCTAAATCGCTTCCTTCATTGAATTAATACTACCAGTATTGTTTCTGATAGCCAATCCATAATAACGCTGCAATTTGGCAGTTTCAGCGTCTGTAAGTCTACCACGACCACCCAATGCTTTTTTGTTACTTCATTTCTTACATTTCATTTTTAGCTTTAAAGCTCGTAGTCGAGTTCCCATCAGTTTCTCGAGATGGCCAACACATTCCAGTTTTTCAATACCTGTATCTCCATACGGCTGCATCTCGTAAACTGCTTTGTATGCTCTGGAATCCCCATCTCCCAAAAATTTGGTATATCACAGACCATGCAAACTTTCAGAGCGTTGGAATATTTCGATGGCTCCTAAAACTTCCACTATTTCCAAAATGATTAGCCGTACAGTACTCATTATGTATTTTGTTGGAACACTTACAAAATCTTCATAAAATTGAAGCCTCAAGCAATTTGACGGTATCAACACTTGTTGCAATGATAGCACCATTCAAAGACGTATGCCCACGCTTTTGCCAAGTACCATCTATTTCAACTGGTATGTCAGAATTTCCGCTGACATCTCTGGCTTCTTTAGCTGCAATTTGCATACTCACCGTAGCCACCGTAGACACAGGCTGTGTCTAATCCTAATTCCTTTTCATTAAATCTTTGCGATAGAGTTCGAAAATTCATAACTCCACACAAAATTTTAGCAGAAGACTTACCTTTACCAATACATTTCATTGCATATGAAAGCCTGGTATTAAATTCATAATGCTTAGACTCTTTTCCATTACATGAAATCATATATGTATCAGTATTTAGAAATGGTTGGCTGAATCCACAAGTTTCTCAAAAAACAGAAATTTCTGTGGCCTAGCCTTGAACTTTTCTTAAAAATTTAATTGAAATGCTATTATTTTTGCATTTTTTTCATACAACAGATATTTTTATTGCTTCAGACAATAAAGCTATATTTATAATTTCATTTATATTTCCATTTTTTCCAAGAAAATTGCTGTAATCCATACAGGATTTCAGCTTCTCGGCTGAAGCAGAAACATTTAAATTGTTAATTGATTCACTTACCTTTAACTGAAAATGAAAGTCAGTAACTTTTCGTTTCTTAAAAATTCGATTTGTGAATCGGCATTGTTTTCAGAAACGGTTCACAAAGCAAAAATTACTCAAGAAAACAGCACGTTTCAAGTAGTAAACAAGCATTCGGTTCACTTCATTTCTTCTACTAGAAGTTGCTGCTCAAAAAGTATTTTCAATAATAATGAAAACAAAAAAAGAGTAAAAATGTGGGGCTTAGAATGCAGAAAAAAGTTTGCTTACGTATGAATGGGCATGGCAGGTAGACTTTGACAGGTGGTAAAACATTTTCAAAAAATTATTAAAAATACTTCTACTACACGTAGAGTTATAATTTTTGCACCATTAGAAGCGTAAAATTTCATATTTTATAAAAATTGGAAAAGTGAAAAATGTGTTTAGGGGGCCGAAATTCATGAACCGACTTCTTTTTGTAAGCTTTTAAGAGGAAAAGAAAGCACAAAAACTGGTAGATACACCATTCGATCATCAGATTTCTAGCCTTATGTTAAACTTCCGGGAAAAGATAGCATTTCCAAGTGAGTCTTCAACCAAAAAACTGGAAAAGTTTTCTTCCCATTATATACCACATAATTAAAAAAATAATAAAATTTTAACCTTTATAAATTAGTAAATATTTATCGGTGCTAAATGGCATTTTTAATTACTAAAATATTTTAAATGCCTGTGAATGTCTAATTACAGAATGTTTGCAACAGCAAATTAAGTAATGTCAGGTACATAGTTCTTTATTTTGCAGAAACGAACAAATAACATCCTTCATTAATTAATAACCATGTTTCTTTATCCATTTAAATTGATTCTTTATGATGATTCGTTATCATTATTAATGTTATACATTTAGAACAATATTATCAAAATATTATTTGCCACATTTCTCGAAATGATTTCCGTAGTTATTTTAAATAAAAAAAAATTTAAAAACATCGATGTGAATTAAAATACAAATTGCAGTTACTGTAAAAAATTTTAGTCACTCAATTAGAAAGGCGTGACCATTAATTAATTGTAAAATATAAGCTTGAAATTAAAATGTAACTAATCATATCAATTGTAAAGTTTGATGCAAAATTGCACATCTTCCTTATTTTAGAAATCTAGAGTTTATGAACCAAAGTTTATGAAGTCAAACCAAAAGTTTATGAAATTTTTCAATCATGTTTATTACTTAGAAGAAAAATAAAACAAAAAAAAAACATTCTTATTAGAACGAAAGTCTAATTAAGATAGAAACGTAGAACAAAATAGACCAGAAGTAAAACAATGAAATTAACAAATAAAAGATTGAAGCAACTATTATAAAAAAATAGCGTTTATAACAATTTCATTGAACTCTAAGAACACTATATACTCATATAAAAATAGTACTTTAACTATGAAGCGTACTGTGGATTTATTGCATAATATAAAAAAATTTAATTTTTTCGATGAAAGAAAAATATTTTTTTTTTCATACTGACTTTTAAATTTGTAAAGGGTTTGAATTTATTTATTTAAAATAGCTGAATAATAAACAAGAATCTTATCTTAAATGTATTCGAACACATATTTTTGAGAATTTCAGCTATAAAATACATTTATATATCGATGCAGTAACAAAATATTTATGCTTAAATTAAAAGAAAAAGATTTTAAAAATTT
>BMAO01006735.1:0-51785 GCA_019973975.1 Trichonephila clavata
CAAACGAGTGTGATTGGTCGCGGTACAGCGGGGAGCACACTCGTTTGTTATTGTCTTGCTTTAGTTACGTCGTGGACTGCAATTGCTAATGATGCGAAGTTTATCGACGCATAGCATAGTAAGTTTTATTGACACAACCGTATTTTTTTTAAAGTTTTATTTATTTTATTACATTTACGATTTTTAACTGTTATTTAACATGGCTAGTTCAGAAAAAAAATAATAAAGTGCAAGATAGTAAGTGTAACAGAGAATTTCAAAATTGGTGGACCTAGAAACCTAGGATGATTAGTAAAAGACGTAAAAGAGGTGTGTTTTTTATGTTCTGGAACAATTTTTGGTAGAACGTAGTCTGTAAGACGGTCCCAGGCACATTTAACTGTTTGAAGAAGCTGGCATACGCTACTTTAACCATATTTTCATCTAGTTATGCTTTCGAGTCCTTTTCAGAGATGAATAACATTAAAGACTCGCTTAGAAACCATTTGGCAGATGACTCTAATTGAGCATGCATTCTGCTATAAAGCCTGCGGATCTGGTATTATCTTTCACTAAAAGAAAGGAATCACCAATGGCTGAAGTGTAAGGTACGACATGAGGCCTCAGAATCTCGACTACATACCTTTGAGCCCCGTAAAATTGCCCTTCTGAATGATATGCAGGTCAGTACGTTCGTCTATTCTGATTCCAGTCCATACCACCAAACTACCTAGTCTGTAATGTGATGTTTCTAGAACGAATATCAACTAATTTCGAGTGTCCTTTTCTCACCAAACCAAAACACGTCTGGTGTAACATTCTAAACTGAATCTGGACTCATCCGTAAATAATAAATGACTCCAATCCTTTTGCATCCATTCTCGATGTTCATCAGCCCACTTTTTTCGGGTTGCAGGGCGTCTTGCTGTCAATGGAATGCACAGCAACGTCTTGTTGCTAAAGGAAACTGCTTTTTAATGTGCGTTGTATTGACTATTCTGTCTCGACGAGATGTAAGCAGGATATATGGGTCACTATTTGCTGTGGTAGCACTTAGATGACCTTGCCTTGGCCGACGTCGAACCTGTCCTTTTTCTTGGAAACGAATCTACATTCTTGCAATGACACATCTTGCCACCCAAACAACGTCCGTTACCTTTTTTTGTATTTTCCCTGATTTCAGTCTCCTGATAATACGCCATGCCATGGATTCCGGTAGCAGGGCCGGCTCTAGCAATTTTGCAAAAATTGGAAAAAAATTGGACAAAAAAATGGAAAATTCCGCCCTTCTCTCTAAAGCAAAACATTATAATTAAAAAAGATAAATTGTTCACATATATACATACCTATGAAACTTGAACAATTCTTGTGAACAAAAAGGCAGCAAATATAATATTATATATATACATTATTTTAAGTCAAACACAAAATAATTCAAAATTAATGACATAGCGACTTGTTATTATTTCAAACAAATAAAATGTTAGAGAAGGAATCTCCCCTTTCAGCATGCACATTTTTTCTGAAAAGAGTCTACTGATGGTGGGGATTACAAACGTTTATTTTAACTTATAGTATATACATACTCAAGACAAAAGTTAAACATCTCCTATATCAACAACAAAAGAAACTATTATTGCCCCTGTCCTCTTTGGATAGCTGACACCGGACGTCGTGTGGGTGAAAGGAATGTCCTTTGTGACATACTCCGGGATGGGGAGAAAATTACTAGTGAAAGATGTGTAAACTTATCTAATTTCATGATTGAACATGTACTCCCACTTCGAACTCTTAAGTTTCAACATAAATGAAAACTGACATTAAATATACAGAGTACAAAATAAGGAAGTAAGATACGTTAAAGGAAATACCAAATTTACATCCAATAATATTTCCAAAAATATATCAAAGTTTTTGTAACAAAAAAGGGACTTTCTAATATCCAAATGTCACCCTAAGAATTTGCCGCCTCTGGCAGGGGTCCAGTTTGTCTGGCTCTAGAGCTGCCCCTGCTGGTAAGTCACGTTATCGAGACAGTTTCTAGTAACCTTTTCTGAAAAAAAATCAGCCGAAAGTTGAATCCCCCCCCACCCCCAGAGGCAATGAAAACCAACAACTTCTATGAAATCACGATTTCTGCACTTATATCCTTTTTTCTTGTTTATAACAGCACAAACATTGATTTTCTTCTGTTTTCTTCCCTGAATGTTTTGTTTTGCATTAGTTACAGAAAAAGATATTTGTGTAACGATTCTTTCTAGTACCCATAACTTAAGCACTTACAAATTACAAACAATAAATTCAAAAATTGGCACAAATAAGACAAAAAGTTAGTAAAATCAATAAAATTTTTGTAAATAAGAACAGTCAAAATGCAATTTAAAATTTTGTAAGTACATTTCCCCCCCAAAAATATAAGACGAAATTTTCCGGAGAAATTGTGTGCCACGGAAAAAGCGAAATATATCGTGCACTGAAGAAGGCTTGTACAAATAATGGGTATTATGTAGTTGAAATAAAACTTCGGGAATGGCGTTACAGGAAAGGAAGGACATCGAGCTCTGAATCTTCCCTTATCTAACGCTCACCGTTCAAGGATTTCCCAATTTAGATTAGATCAGATTTACCATAATATAATATTGTGCTTAAACCTTAACGCTTGGCGTTTGTCCAGTATGATGATGAATAAAACGTTTCGGCAGCTTGCGTTCACATCTCTAGGGGTAACGTGCTTTTTTAGTAGCATAGTCCTGGTTAGAGGCGAGACATTCGCCAAGACAACTTGTTTACGAATCTGAGCACCATTTTCTGCATTGGCGAGCTATTATACCATTGTAGCCAAAAGCATCGACGATTCAGAGTGAAGGGAATCCTGCTCAGAAGAATCCTTGCACATATCCCATGGTACAACTGAAATCGATGAACTGTAGAGGCAAACAATGGCACATCTGAAGACGTGCTCCAATGAATACTGTACGTCCTGTCACAAATTTGTGGATGAGATAGCTGCCGTCGTCCCATAATGACATATTGCATAACCCACTTCTGGAGCTTCGAATTATCCGGTTCTCCAGGGTTCATTTCTTTAAAATACGCATTACCATTAGTTGCGGTATGGTGGTTATATTCCATGCCAATGGCGATTTCACAATATGAAAAGCCACCTTCATAAAGGTCAATCTTGCGGCCCATTAAAGCTCCTGCATTTGCTTGTATGACACTCTGCGTTTTTAGTGAAGCTTATTGTGACTATTTATCAATAATTTGCAATATCCAAATGATGATTCAACGCAATTTTACTATGCCTTTTGTATATGGCTCACTCGAAAGCTGAGAGGATGTTTTCCCCGCCTCATATACGTCATCATTTTTGTTGTTGTTGTTGTTTCTTATTCCACTTGATCGACAGAAACAACTAGATCATAGGTTCTCAACGTGGACGTTTGAGGCTTTCGGGGGGGGGGGGCAGTAAAAGTCCCAGAGAAAATTAGGGGACGTTGAGAAGGCACGGAGGGGCTTCGGCAGATTAACCAAATATTGTCTAAAAAGACTAAAAAACACGCTGATTATGTACTAACAAAAGTAAACTTTAATACTGTTTGGTTATGTTGATTATATGTATTCAAATCATTTCTATATCACATAAACGAAAATTCACATATTTCGATAGTTCGGGAAGTGGATGAAAAACTTAAAGATTACATTACAATCAGACCTACATTAAAGTGAATGATATAGTAAATTTTAATGTCTGTAGTGTACGTGTTGTCTTTGTCTGTGAGCAGTAGGAAACATGTTTTGTCCACTGCATTTCATTACGTATATTATCCAAGAAACATAATTAATTATGTTAACCAGAAATTAACGTGATTCTTTAAAGGCTGAAACTATCAATTTATAATTATTTTGAAAGCAATAGTTTATTATGAATTACTTTGTATCATAAAAAACCCTGCCTGTCTTTATAACAGGTAAGCTAAAACATTTATTCCACTCTTTTAAATGAAGAATAAATTCAGTAACATTTCAATTCCAACAATATCCTATCTATGACTAAAATATATAATGCTATACATTTAAATATATTTGTGGCAATAGCTATTTCAGATTCGCAAGTAAAAAAATTGAAGCTTTAGAAAAAAATTCAACTAAAAAATAGATTCTATTAGTAATAGAATTTTTTTAAAAAACTTAGCTCTTGTTTTCACCATATATTATGTACACTCTTATTTCTCTAGAGTGGGAAGGGGTGGTATTGAAATATTCACTAGAAAAGGGCGTGGTACTGAAATGTTTATTAGAAAAAGGGGTGCCAGTTCCAAAAAGGTTGAGAACATATGATCTAGATCATGTCCATGAACCCGTGCGTTTTTAAACACTGAAGAACTGTAGCAGGATTTGAGAGCAGCTGGCTCTAATGGTAACCAATACTAGCCAAGATGTGGGTTGGAGGGGCTTGGGCCACATTGCAATTCGGACTAAAAGGGTAAACTAAAAGATCCGCAACATGCCGTTGAGCTGAAATATGTCCATTGCAAAACCTAGCAAGAGTAGTTTCATCTTGCCTATTGCCTGTCCCAAGAAAAGCAGCACCAGGTCGGTTTCCTTCATACCACTCATGTACTGGGGCCTGCCTCCAAGAAGAGACGATATCTTGTTTGATTCGTGTAGCAATTTCTGAAAAAGTAAGGCAGCCACTATGCGCAGAATCTTCATGGCTGCCCTCACAGGATCGTTTTTGTAATTTTAAGTATTTACATACATAAATTGCTGTGCATTTTCTGTAAGTTTCATTTATTTTGCAAAATTCCTATACTATGTTGAAATTTTCACAAAAAGTAGCGTATTTAAGAATAAAAAATAACTTATAAAAATCTTACTTATATAAAGTTTACTTAAGTGTAAGTGAGAAGTTACTTCACTTAAGTTTGGTCTATTTAAAAACATATTACTAAAAGAAACTCTTGATCAAAGTAAAATTTTTTTCATATATGTAGTCTTAAAATGAGAACCATATATAAAAAACAAGTAGTCAGTAATTAATCATGATATGTGTTTTTTCCCCATATTGCTTAGTAATGTTAATGGAGAGGATTGAAACATGGGCTGAAACAGATTCGTTGATTACACTCCTATAAGCAAGATCAATAAAAAACAGAAAAAAATCTGGCTCAGCTCTGAATGTTAGAAACAGATTTATGGTTGAAAGTACTGAAATGTCGAAAGCATAGCCTTTGATAAATGGATTTCCACCTAAAGACGTGTCCGAAATTGCCTCTATGGAAGGTCGACAGACAGATTAATTCTGGATATTTCGAGTTCAAATCGATACAGGAAACCGAAAATATGTAATCTTTACTTGAGATCTGTTTGTCAGTATATTTTTTAAAAGTCTAAAAGCCCCTTAAACGGGTCATTATTACGAAAAAGTAATGGTAGCTAGTTTATTTTAACACCGACAGTTAATTTATCATTACAAACGGTTTGACTTTAAATTTAATACAAATACATTTTCTTGATTTCATTTTTCACAATATTTAAAAAGATATTTTATAGATTTTATGAGGGAGGAGTTTAAGTAGGAAAGACTATTTTTATTTATATACATAACTTACATGAGTTGCTTAAAATTTCAAAGAGAAAGAAGAATATAAATGTATACGTATGCATTACATATTTAGAACAAGAGAAAAGTATTCTGTGCCTAAATATTAGATATCTGCATCTAGAATATAGAGATGTTAAATTTATAGTTTAAATTGGTTTGGGTAAGTTAAAACGGAAACTATATATTTTGAAGCTTCTTGTTTCAAATATTTTACACGATTTTAATCAATTGTTAATTATTTTCTAAAACAAGGTTTATTAACTTAGTATTCTTTTACTTTAACCTGATATAAACCACCTACATTCCACTGGAGAACACGTAGAAAAAAGCACTGAGGGTGACACATGCCTACGTAGTAAATCACTTAGCCGTAATAATTTACGTTTCCGTGGTGCACAAACGAGGAGATGGTTCTACATTGCAGTTCCTTTTTATAATACCGAAGGAATCATAAAGAAGTACTACAGAGAACACTTATGGTCGAAATTCAACCAAAAGAATAATCAAAAAGTAGGGTTTAGCAAACTCCTTCATATTCCAAAATGCCTACGAGATAGAGTTGCGACCGATTTTCGAATCGCCACTGGCCACGACTGCCTATCCAAGCATCAAAACATGATAGGCATTGCCCAGAGTCCCCTTTGTAAACTGTGCTACTCCAATGAAGAAATGGACGGCATTCATTTGGCACGCTGCCGTGCACTCAACTCTGGATCCATGTGGAGCAGATATTGGATGGCCAGACACAAAATGTGGGATTTTTTTACTATACTGTGGACTTATGCTTTCTTTCTTATTTTTCTTTCTTTTTGTTGTTTTTTGTTCTTTTGTCACTAATTTTTGTTTCTCATTTTGTTTGCAGTTGTCTTGTAAACCGCCATTGCAAATAAAAAAAATCTTTTACTTTAACAATGTAAAAAATGACATTTTAAAGTTTAAAATGCTTTTGAAGATCTGTCACTTTATATTAATAAAGTTGTTCAATGATTTGATTTTAATTTATGCTGTAGTATAAAGCAACAAGAGGGCTATTGGCTACTTGCCCCTTAGTTTTGTGAACCACAATAAGTGAAGAGAACAGCATCTGAGCTGGCACCTTCTCTCTCCTAACTTACATAACATGACAACGTAGCCTTGACAGATTTAACGAACATCTTCCTCTCTAGACGGCTATTCTTCAGTGGCATTAGGGTTTGAATCCGGGACTCCACAACACCGGCCTCAAATTCGTGACAGTGACGACTCGGCTTCCGCAGTCTTTTATGAGACATCCTTTCTTAGAGAAACAAAAAATTCTCATTTCAAGCTACTGAATCTTTTTTTAACATTACCAACGTAGGAAATTATGAAGCAATGATAATAAAAAGGCTCTAAGTAGGAAACTATTTACCAGGAATTAATTTGTCTACTGAAATCAAACTTTTGAATGCAAAACCTTTAAGAGAGAGAAATATAATTATAAATGGTGTATAAATATTTCTATATAAGGTCTGTTCAAAATGTATCCAATCTTTAACCATTAAAAGTTACTTTACGGGCTTCTAATCAAATTTAATGTAGATCCCATGCGCCTTCTCATACTTAGCCCAACATTCTTTCAACTGCGGCAAACGCTTCTGAAAAGCTTCTTTTGGAAATGGTGTTCAACTCAGCCATCGCATTCTGCCTTATTTCCTCTCTATTCTGAAAACGGGATCTTTTAAATGACATTTTCATTTTCGGAAACAGCCGAAAGTCACAAGAAGGCAGGAACAGCGTCGATAGTGTCCTGTGCAACAGCAAGAGAGAATTCTTTCTGTTCCACCGATAGAAGCTTAGGAAGAAATTTCGCAGCCGTGCATGATTACACAAAATTGAGTGTGGAGAACCTGTACCGATATCAACTTATTCAGCAATCTTTCGAGTGGTTAAACGACAGTATTTTACTATCAGAGTTTCCCCCTTTTCAACAACAACTGCTTTTCGAGCGGTTTTTGGTTTCCCAGAACGCTGGTCATTTTATTCCGACGTGTTGCCTCTTTTGGATAGATTAAACCCCTCTTTAATTTGTATGACCCCCTATATCAGCGTCTCCAAACACTTGCTGAATCTTACGAATTATTTCACACAGAAAATCGCCAAGCTTTTGAAATAAAATTGATACTGTACATCTTCTCAATTCGTTTAGTCATCTTTAGAGAACTAAAAATCCAACGGAGACGTATAACTGCACCTCTCGTGACTGCCTATAGGAAATGACTGGTGTACTGGAAGGAAGGAAAAAAAAATTCAGTCATGTGCATTAAGCTATTATCTCCCTCTGTGCACAACGACGTGCGAGGGAAATTTTTTGGACGGATACTTTTTGAATGAACCTTGTATATAAAGGAGAACAGCGATGATTCACTCACTCATCAGGATACCTTCAAAAACAGACCTACAGATTTGAAATTTAGTAGGCATGCTCGTTTCATGGATCCATTAAGAATAGATTTTGCCAAAATTGGCCCCGAGCAAGGTTACGGGGGAAGGGGGAGGGGTTAAGAACCATTACAGATAAATATTCCTGTTTTTTAGCTATTAGACCCACATAGACGGTTTTTAACTGAAATCGATTACTATAGGACTGCGGAAAGGTATATATAAATGGAGGTATATATATTGGGGTGTATAGATAAAAAAGTTCCCTTTTTCGAACTATTAAACCTACATTAATAAAATGTGGTATGTACGTATTTTTTCTCTAATAGGTCCGTGGATATAGGTATTTTTACTTTTGTAGGCCTAGTGCATTCCCCAGGAGCAGGTATCACTTTTTAGAGTGGCACCATATATGCAATACAAATTGCCGCAAGTAATTTTGACGCCCACTTTCCTCCCTGACGATGCGAAATCAAGCTTAGGAATTTTATTTTGCCAAGAGCACCCAAGCCAAACGGCACTTAAGGAATTTTTTTACATGCCGCATAATCATACGACATGGCCGCTGTCGATTTTCTGCATCATGAAAATCCATCGACTTGGGCTGGGTAGAGCCCGCAACCTTAGGTGCAGAAGGCCAGTGACAAACCAACTATGCCCTCCAGTCGGCATGCATGTATTTTTTATCGAGTTGAAATCTTCTAAAAACGGGTTTTATGGAAATCGGCTCTAAAGAGGAGTTGTAATTCTTATTGATAAAAAGATTCCGTTTATGAGCTCTTAGACTGACAATGTTTTTGTTAAGTTTATTTTGTTGAATAAAGATCCACTATAAAAATAGGTTTTGCGGAAATCAGCTTTTGGGGAGTGTTTACTAAAGCATAAAAGATAATTCTACTCCTGTTTTAGAAATGAGTCCGAATCAAGAGGCGAGGGTTATAAGAATATTTTTCAATACAATCGAAAACTTAATGCTATGATTTGGATATCTCAATGATTTGTTATAAATTCATACAACATCATGAAATACTCAGCGAATAGGATGGAGAACGCTATTAGTATTATATAACTAAATGTATAAAAAGAAGTAAATTTACCTAGTTCATATAAAATGTTAAGTATAATAAATATCCACATTTTGAAATAGATTCAACTAAATTCTTTACTAACGCTTAATAAATTTTCATCTATTTTAATTATTTGTAATTGTATTTTTATACTTTTTCAATTCAAAGAATTTTTCGTAGTATACTACACATTGTATTCAATTCTGAATTCTAGTTCCTTAGCATTAAAATATTAAGACTTCAATGCAGTAATCACTATCGCAATCGCTGTATTCTACGGCATTATAAACAATTGTTATACTAAAACAGAATCGGCATAAATCCTTCATTTATTATCCATCTAAAGGTACTGCTAAGCCATCCAGCCTCTAGTATTAATACATATATTCTTACCTTAAGCGGTTTCATTCTATCACATTGTGTTGGAAATCTTGCTAGACTGACATCTTTCTACAAGGATGAATCGTAACTCCATTCTTGGATCCCTCTTGAGTGATTTAAGATCCTGTGATCCACCAGAAGCTATGTTAGTTTCAAATACCTGTTTCCATGGATATTCTAAATTGGATTTGTAAAGCTTTAGTGAAAGGTACTAGCATTAATAAATATTTATTTATACAATGTGGGCTAAAATTAATTCGAATGCCTTTTGTTTTGCAGTAACTATTTTAAGTATCCTTTAATAATTTTTTTTAGTCAAGATTCCTTTTAAATGTTATTTTGTTTTAGTTCCCTTACGTAAAAAATAACATCTTCAAGTTATGTTATTTATTCTCATTTTCATATATGTGTGTTCTAATATGGTAGAAAAGAATACTTCTTTTTGATAGCAAGTCTTATGAATCATTAAATAAGGATGATATTAAATTACTATTAAGAAAACGTTTGAGAAAAAACGTGATATTCTTCTGATCTCAGAAGATGTTCATTTTTATGATTAAATATCGTTATTTAATCAATATAATTCTTTTTATAATTTATTAAATTAAGGTTATTATAAAGGCAACATGGTATATCTGGAAAGATTTCTTCAAAGAGAGGGAGAGTCTACTTTATATTTGTAATTTGAAAAAGATCAGAACTTTACATACATGTAATTTTTTGTTTATTTTACATATTTTTTGTACTGATGATAAATCAATGGAACTGACCCATTAAGGATAGTATGAAAAGTTATCAATACTAAATTTCTTCGCGATTTTCATTATTTTGAAAATTGTAGGTAGAATGATGTTACAATACATTACTATATGCTATTATATTTTCAAAACTTTAAAATCATTTAATGTCTTAATACAGTGCAAATTTGCTTATTTTTTTGAAGATATATCACTGTTAAAAATTGAAGAACAATTTCTTTTCAGAAGTGGAAAGTTATTATTGCTGATGTTCCAATTTATATATTTCAGTTCTCTCTCCTTTTCTCCTGAAATTAATTTCTAAAACATAACCACCTCGAGATAGAAATCTTATCAGTAATGCACTTTTCTGTTTATCAATATAGTTAATTTTTTTAGCATAAGAAATTAACTAATTTTACGTACGCTTATTTTTTACTTACAAAAGTTGTATACTTAAGTATATATTTTATTTTAGTATTAAAAATATCTAAAATAATTTTCGAAAGTTGGAGATCAATATCCATATATGATTAAATTAACATGTCAATATATAGGTCATCTCAAACTATAACATCAGTCAAAGGACGAGTATGTCAACAATCAATGCCAGTTATGTAATTAATCTCTTACCAAAACGCTATCAGACTCAAATATAACCCTTGTGATATTGTACGTAGAATAGTGATTTGCTTACGTGAGTGAATATTAACGTCGTACTATTCAGCTATATATACACGAGAGATATTGGCGACGTGCATCGTATTTTTGAGCCCTGGTTGAGTACGACACTTGGACTGGCATTCCTCTATCCTAACTTTTATTTGAACCTCGGCATATTTAACACGTATCAGGTGTCTCTACATGGCAGGTCTTCAGTGGTATAATGGGTTCGAATTCCCGACACGCCAGCCTCGAGTCTACAACCTTGACCATTAGGGTACCGCAACCATAGTGATTCTTTTGAAGTACTATGGCCTGCTATTCGTTGTCACTATTCGACGTACAGTGCACATTTACTGTCATATATTTTTGTGATCAAAAGTAATCATCGAAATGAACATTTTTGCTGAAATTTCCTTCTGCTGCAGATGATATCGAATGATACAGGTTGACATGGATTGTTGAGCAACAGACCATTATTTTTGAGCTATAAATGTTCTATCACGATCCCTCATTGCCATGCTTTTCCTACTGTCGACAGTGCTATCCAGGTGACACAATTTTTTCAGTTTTTTGATCCGTTTCTTTTGTATGTACCAATTCTGTATTCACAACACTGTGGCTTGATTTCGACCAACAAGAGCTCCTATTTCTTGGACAATCCACACTCTTTGTAAGTCAGTTTGTGACGGATCTATCCGCGCTCTTCCTTTAATCCTCTTGGGAAATCTTTAGTCTATCAATTCGAGTTTACTCGCAACGAACCTTTTTGAAGAAGCAACCGTGATCATGCTGATTAGGTTGGATATATATAGTTTAGGTTTTCAAGCTAGTGAGATATGGAGATATAGAGAATGCGGTGAGAAGGATAGATGGCCACCGATCAGGTATTATTCTATTTTTAGTACGATTCAGAGATTAGACTGGAAAGAATTAAAGTGACGATTGGTCATATAGTTGAATTATAGCTCGGATAATTAGGACAGTGTATTTGATCCTGATATAAGAGGATCGATCTTTGGAGTCTTCTCATAGTTCGCGTATCTCGCTGTTTACTCTCATATTGCTCAGATTGGGAACATCTCTTCTAGTTTGAATTATTAGAATTCTGTCTGTTGATAATTTGTGTGTTCAATAAATAATTTTAAAAGTAATATGGTGAGTCATCCTTCCCTTCCTCCCACATCTCTAGGTGGGGTTGAGAGAAGATCTCAACCCTTATAAGTTTTTTCCAAACTCAGAAGCAAGTTTGACACTTTCATTTTCTTAGTTGAAGAATAATGAAATTCTCACGCAAAGGGGAAAACATTCCGAGAAAATATAATTTCATTTTTAAACAGACCCCCTTTCCCTTCTTTTTACGAAACGCTTACGCAACTAAAATGTACGAAAACGTACCGTATTTATATTTCCGTGTACTTACCATTTTATTTGATGACCTTAAATACACGACTTTCCATTGAAAGTATCAATTTTGTAACATTTGTACGTGCACTTTGTACTAGACTCCTTCTTTAGCGTTCTTCTAATAATTTAAAGAAAAAAAATATGTATTGCTTGTAATTTTCATGAACATTTCTTGAGAGAATGTCTCATACGTTCTCAATGGAGTTTCGCTCTGGTTTGAGAGTAGGCTAGTCGCAAAAAACTACAATATTCTTTCGATTAAGATTTTTTTGTGAAATTTGAGATGTGGATGGGGGCGCTGTCTTAGGACAACACGTAGCTTAGGCCCTAGAAGAGTTCACTGTAAATCAATAAATGACATTTTATTGTCTATAAAAATATTGAGATTTTTGGCGTCCACTTAAGATAGCTAAAGAAGCTTGGCCATTCAAACAAAACTTACTTAACCCTCCCAGATTAATCGCCTTGTTGTCTATGGTAAAATTCTCTCGTGTTCCTAATACAAATCAGGTAATCCAATATTCTTATCCAAATCAGGCAATAATATGACCGTTTATCAGGATCATCCGAATTCTCTTTCTTTTGTTCTAAAACAAAATAAAAAGCTTCTTTTTACTGTAATCTGTGCGATTCGAAGCCTACTGAAGTCTTTTTTTTCTTCATAGCACTTTTTAAGCAGGGTTTATGCTAAATATTCTTTCATGAATAATATGGTTTGTTTTTTTCTGATTGTTCTATGAACTGTATTTTTTGAAATATTTAGTGTTATCCCACAAATTGTCATTTTTCATGCTTGGAAACTGTTTATATATATAATTTTCTAACCTACTCTTATGGCTTATGTGATTCGTGGTATTTCCGATAGATGTTTTCATCGTGTGTATCATTTCTGTTTTTAAAATCGGATGAAAACTACATAATGACCTAAGAAAATTTTCTTTCTAGTATTTTTGCTTTTGTCTTTTATTATGAAGCTTCATTTCATTCGAAAGAAGTTATTAATTCAATTGAATTTTGTTCGAAAATAGTAAATAATTAATTTTAAATAATTACCCAGGTCCACGAATTAATTAATCTCCGCTCATAAAATAATTTTAAGGTTTATTTACAAGATTGAAAAGTTATGTAAAGTTGTTCTTATATTAATGACTTGTCTGAAAGACGAGAGGGGGTAGAGAGAGGTCAATGGTCACCCTACGTTGCGTGGCTCACATTTTCGTGATAGGAAAAAGCTGTAACGATCTTCATTTTCTATCGTGCTTGCTCGGACCCCATAACAGCTAAATATCTCCAAGTTTTGTTTGTTTAAGTTTTTTTACAATGTTTTATTGGTCAACAATTACATCATGTGTGTGTGTCCTGTATTCAGTCCAAGTCAGTGACTGTAGGTTGTTTTTGCGGAATTTTAGTATAATGTTACGTTCTTTGTTATTTGGCGAAGTGTAAAAATCGCCATATTTATTGATAACGAATGCCACTGCACTTTTAACCTATGGATTAAAACGATCTTAAATCAATTTTGGCATCATATTTTAAAGAGTCATTCCGTCAAGTTACGGATTATATTATGCCAACCACATGATATCATGAATGATGTTATGAATTTATACATTTTTAGCTTTTGCCTAAGGCTTTGGGACTCCGAATTTCAGGAATTTTCAAATGTTATGTTTATTAAAAGTTATGAGTAATGACTTTATTTTATTTCTTCGTGAAACGCAAGACAATTAAATTTCGCTGCAAATTACCGTCAATTAAAAATCCGTTTTCATTTTGCTTTTTTCTAAATATTTTTAGAATTATGAAACGGGATATACTACACAAATTTATTTACTGTATACAGTACATTAATTTAAATTCGTTTTTTTATGCATTTCGTTATTTAGTCCGATTGCCTTATGCATTTTATAACTTTATATTTTATTTCTATAGTTTATGAACATTACAAAAAAATATGCCTTTATTGCAAATTATTTTTAATCAAAAACCGACATTTAGAGAATAATTAAGTGGAGGTACAATTTAAATCATATTAATTATAATATATTAGAAAGTCGAAGTTACAAAATTACAAGGTCTGCCTTCAATAGCCCTATTGTAGTTTCAAAGAGCGATGCTAACGAAAAATCAATCAATCAAATCAGAAAAAAGAATTACAGAACTAAACATGCACAGTTTAAAGAAACAATAAAATACATAATTTAAATTTATGTGCTAGGTTTTTATACAGAATATTTTAACGATAGTACAACCAATCGTGCAGTTGCTTTCAATTTATCTGCTGAACTATGCATAATAATGTTTAAGTTACATTTGGTAACTTAACTATACTTGGTATTTCTTTCAATTGTTTCTAAATTATTCCAAAATGTTTGATAAAAACAAAATTTCTGACTTTTTTATAGCATGTAAGCCGAATCTTAAATATTAACTATTTGGCAATCAAACATAAAGAGCAATATTGAGGGAGAAAAACAACGTTTTTCAAAACAATCATTTATAAACATTTGCTTTTAAGGCAATGGCTTTCTTAGTGTTATAAATTTTTTAAAACAACATGCATGAAATGAACATGTGTCAAATTTACCTGAAAAAATCCAATTACGTTCAACAATTTCGGACCGTATTTTCTTTGTTTCAGAAAAGAGCCATCTTTTGTTGTAATTCTTTTTTTCTCTCGATCGATTTCCCCACCGTTTCACAAAGAATCTTACAATTAAAGGTTGAAAAGGCTTCAACCCTTCTGTCTGCCTCTATTATTATTTTCCTTTGCTGCGAGAAATGTTTTTGATTCAAACACTTAATCACATTTGAGTGGCCTGGAATTATTTTTTTCATGGATAAAGCAGCAAGGTTAAAGACACCTCTTTCCACTAATCTTTTTTTTTTTAAATAAAAAAAATTCGAAATATAACACAACACAACTCACATATATGGCAAGGAAAAATTTTTTTTCGTGTTATTTTTGTTTGTCGTTTGGCAGTAAATTGTTTGGGTTTGAATAAGTTCTTTCACCTTAATTTAGCACATTAAACATTTCTTAAGTTCTGTACTAGTTGTCGAAGAACAAAAAATAATGTCTCGTAGGAGTAACAATGGGGTCGATTCGAAGTAAATAAAAATGCTATAAAGTTTTTTTGTATTCCTTGGAGTTATGTCCTTGCATTTTTGTAATAAAATATTTAGTATTTGTTATTGACTGATTAGCTCTTAATGCAGCTCTCTGAAGCAGCCCCAGAACTGTTGGAAACGGACCTCATAATTGTGGATGATGGGAAGAGGAAGACACTTCTGCTGGACCTCACTGGACTCTGTTGGTGTCCACTCTAAAACTTCCTCTCCATGCCAACGTGAGAGCTTTGAGGTTCGATAGACTTAACGTGCATCCAAACCTTTACATAGCAGGTTTTTAGTGGTATCAGGACTCAACAGAAATAATGCCAACAAGTTCGCAACCACATTTGTTACCGAAACAATTTTAATATTAACGCATTCATTAATAAGTTGATCAAATGTCTTAGGATTATATACTTTTTATAATGCGCTAACACTATGTCGCGCGCGCGCGCGCGCGTACTTATCTCCTTTAAAAAGAATTGTACGTGGAGTTTCTTTAAATTTTTTTTTATTTCCCGTAGATTTGTAGATATAATATACACTTAAGAGCCAAAAACATTATGACCACCCCTACATTTTGCAAGGAACTCGCCTGGATGACGTGGTAGGCACATGATCAGGTGGAAGTGGTATTTAACTGCTGCTGGGAGTCTGAAGAATCATTCTTTCACTTACTTCTGTGTGTGATGGGAAAGGCTGTTGATCTCATCGACTTTGATAGATGACAGATTGTAATGGCTCAAAGGCTCGGAACAAGTATTTCCAAAACTACACCTTTCGTGGTTTGTTTGCGATCTACAGTTGTTAGTGCTTATGCAAAGTGGATGAATGGCGGTGAAACCAGCGGTAGACGACACGGTGTTGGACGTCCACGCGCTATCAAAGAAAAAGGTCGTCGGAGAGTGTCCCGCATGGGGAAGCAAAACCGGAGCCAGACAGTGGCTCAGCTGGCAGCCCAATACAATGCAGGGCCAAGTAGAATAGTATCGGAGCACACTGTTCAGCGGAAACTGTTGGATATGGGGCTACGCAGCAAGCGTCCCACTCGTGCGCCTTTGCTGACCAAGCGTCATCGACAACTGCGCCTGTGCTGGGTACGGGAACATCGCGACTGGTTCATGGATCAGTGGGAGAGAGTTGCCTGGTCAGAGGAATCACGGTTTGTCATTCATCTCGCCGATGGCCGTGTCAGGATACTCCGTCTTCCAGGCAAACAGTTGCTCCCTCAATGTACAATAGGACCGGTGGTGGCGGTATTATGCTTTGGGGGACGTTCTCTTAGACGTCTCTGGGACCCGTGGTTGTGATAGAGCAGACCAGAAATGCTACAGGGTATCTGAACATCATTGCGGACCAGTTGCACCCTTATATGGCCTCTGTTTTTCTAGCTGGAAATGGAATGTTCCAACAGGACAACGCCCCGTGTCACAAGGCTAAAATTGTGTTGGAGTGGTTCCAGGAACATAATGTTGAATTCCAGTTAATGTCCTGGCCACCTAACTTACCGGATCTCAATCCGATAGAGCACATTTGGGATGCCATGGGACGGCAACTCAGAGTTCAAAAACCACCAATTCGCAATATCTCGGATTTGCATGACTGTTGCTTATACATATGGTACAATCTGTCTCCGGTCATCTACCAAGGACTTGTGGCATTCATGCCAAGGCGGGTTGAAGCTGTGTTGCGCGCCAAAGGTGGGCCAACTCGTTATTGACAGGTGGTCATAATGTTTTGGCTCTTGAGTGTATTATTGTTAATAAAGGTATAAATCTGCAGAATAATGTTAAATAATGCAAAAAAATTTATTGAAATGTTCCATAATTTTATCTATTTAGCAAAATTGCTAAAATGTGAATATGAATGTAGATTATAATAAGGCGCAAATGTTACGATATTATTTAAAATTTAATTTTAAGCTGTTTCAGATTACTTCTTTTAATGTCATATGACAACATGAAACTATTGACATATGATTTTTATTAATTGTCAACATATGACATGCAATTTTCTTAAAGAAAGAAATTGAAGTACTTCTGGTAGGTATAACTTCAAATCTTTGTTTCTTTATTTTTGACTCATAAAGATTATTTAACATGAATGACGGTGAAAATTAGAATGATTATACGCGTTACAAACATCGAATTTTTTTTTACTTGCTTTTTTCTCAGCTAATAGGGAATCGGGAAATATTTAATTGAAGCGAGCTAAAACGTAAAACAAACATTGTGTAACAAGACAAACCCAAGCCCAGGAAACTAAAGAAACTATAATAGCAGGCATGTTTCTTTTGTTGCGTAGAGAACGAGCTCCTAAGGTGGAAATCGACTCCTATGGAGAGTTGTGAAGGCTGCGGTGACATTATATACAGTAAAATACGTTTAACACGAAAACGTTTAAGGCGAAATATCGGTTAACACGAAATACTACAACAGCCCCGCAAAATTACTATGTAATTTCCTGTATTTTCTCTTAAATCACTTAAGATGAAAAGATTTTCTTTCTGGAGTTGGTGGATATTGAAATTGAGCCAACAATTGATGAGATGCGTAAGAAAGTTTTTGTATTATTGGTCTGCCATACTGTATCATCGGAAGAACTCGTTGCGGTTGATGATGATAATGTGTACAGCCCAGATTATGTGGCAAACAAACACAGTTTGGAGTTTGTTCAAAGCTAAAAAAATATCTTTGATGCAGCTTTCGACGACAAAAATGAAATGAATAATGCAGCTTTTAACACTCTAGACCTACTCTCGGACCCGGCTAGAGGTGTGGAAGGAAGTGAAGGACGACTCGTCATAATAATTTTCAACTATTTATTAGGCACACTAATTATCACAGGCACAATTAAAGTAATAAAATAAGATGAGATGCTCCCAGAAAGAGTAGAGGGAATTTTTCTGCCAGAGGTGTGAATTCCGAGAAAACTTCTATTAAATTGATCCTCCTTTTATGGATCAATCCACTGTTCTAATATTCGATTTTCAATATAGCTATGTGACCAATCGTCACGTAAATATCTTTAACTGTTTAAAGCCCGAAACGCGCTATTAATTTAACTATTACCTGATAGGTAGATATCTTTCCATATCGTCAGCTTCTCAATATTTCAACCTCCAGGCAACCCCGTCTATTCATCTATTCTCTTCTATCTTACACACTAGCTAGAAAACCAAAACTATATATAACTGACCTAATCTACATATCACAGCTTTTTCTTCCAAAAGGGTTAATTGTGATTGATAGCCCAAAGATTTCCTAAGAGGGTTAGTAGAAGAACGCGTATAGATCCGTCACAAACTCCTGTTCCCACGTCATCCGAAACAAGGAACATCATGAAAAGTATGCGCAGTTGCTTAGACGCACATTCCAATCATAAAATGAATAACAAAATGGATGACATCGTACAATTTGTTGACAATTTGATGATAAAAAAAATAATGTAGAGCAAAATATCAGATTATTTTCCTAAAACTCAATAAATGTTTTGCTTTCAAAAAACTTAAAAATTTTGATTACATTTTCCTTACATTCTTTAGTGAATGTTTTTAGCGCGTTTTTCACGCTATTAGGACGCAAATTTCGTCTCCGTCTTCGTTCCATATTTTGTCGTACCTTTTTCTCAGCCAATAAGCAACCAATTGACCTCGGGTTTTCGGCATTTGGTCGCATTTGTGCCCTAGATGAGACGAATCATATTTAAATTTAATCATTTTTAAAATTTTTTTTTGCTTTTTTTATAGTGCTGATACAGATTTGTATCATTATTTCTTTTCAGCTCAATAGTAGTACATTTAGAGGAGTGGTACAGTACACTACTTTCTGTTAGTAAAAAGTTCATTAGTTGCATTATTGTAAACTACAACATGTGAAAAACACGCTAAAATTACTTGGCCATGCCAATGATTGATATCTTGTTTCATTGATTGCATATATGCATATGTATATAAATAAAATGTACTCTAATAAAATTAATTGGGTTGAATCATTTTTTTTGTTTGCTGTTCCCTGTAACACGAAAAATATTTCAGTCCCCTCAATTTCGTGTTGAACGATTTTTACTGTAAATGAATAAAAAAACGTCCCGTTTTTGAAATATTATACTTAGTGGTTGGCAAGAAATTTGGCAGGTATGCTTCTTTTGTTGAATAGGAATCGGTTAAAAATTTCGATTTTCGGAAATTGAATTCGAAGGAGGTGGGGTTACGGAGTCGTAAGAGATAAATATACATTTGTTTTAGAAATTCAGGTCCTATCATTTATAAATCAAGAGAACAAAGCTAAAAAAATGTTTTTAATGCAATTGAAAACTTAATGCTATATAGGACTTAGATATCAATAGCTTTCTTTAAAACAATATATGGTCATGTAACATTACGAACCCAGAAAAGCAGGTGTATAACGACTAGTATCCGTATAAAATGTTTAGAGAGAACACTTCTTTTTCGAGTCATTGATTGCTTTTTATTTATTACATATTAAATTATTTCAATATTATATTTTTACTGGACAAAATAGTTCTGAGTGAAATTCTGAGCATCCCACTTTATTCAGATTTCCCTCGAAATTTAAACAGAGATAAAAACATTCTATTTCTTTCTATCGGACAATGGTACAGGATAACACTTTTTGGGTTGAAAAAAAATGTGTGAATATTTCTGACATCAAAGACTCATATTACATTTCAAGGTGATATTTACATTGACGGAGTGAGAAAAATAAGCAAAAAATAGAACTTCCTACTTTTTGACATCATGCGATACGTGTTATCGAAAGTGAAAGATGTCCTTCATATGGTACCTTCACTGACAAATACAATAACGCATGACATGGGGACAGCTATGATTCAACATTTTTTCTCCGGTTGACAAGTAAAATATAGATTTTCTTATCTATATGCAAAATATATTTCTTTGCGCAGTAATAATAGTATTTATTTATGCTGTTATAATGAATCTCCTCGCCACGCTCCAAAAAGAGATCTGTAAGTGAGATGTTTGAGAAGAAAATCTAATTCGGTTATAAAATATCTATAAGTTCCTTAATTTAGAATCACGGATTGATAAATAATACAAAAATATTAAGTTCTTTAAATTGTTTCCAAAGCTGATGCTGATCAGTTATTAAACAGTGCTAAAGTCTATTTCTAAGCTGGAAATGATGATTGGAAAATGCGGTTGGCAATAGCTTTTTCATGGTATTAGATAAGTAGATTATCAATCATTTAATCTTTGTATCATACATATTCTGCAGTTAATTGAAAAAGAAAGTCTGATCAGCGAAATTAAGTGATTAATCGAAGAGTGCAATAAAAAAAACATCACATACACACTAACGACACTAACGAGATAATTTTTTATTTTTAAATGAGCTCTCAAAGGACCTGGATGAAACTATCTGAAGGAGAGAAGTGCCTCAATTCATTACAATATAGAAAGTATCTACGACTCTACGAAGGTACACAATTGAATATATATATTTCTAAATTTATAAATCGTTTTTTTAATGTCATATAGTAACTTATGCTTTTATTCCTGATTAGTACATGAGATGTGATTAATTTAAAACTTGCAAATAACGCGTTATTTCATAACAATTTATAAGGTTTGTTAGAAATGAGAAGTTTATCAATGTCTTTAATAAATGTTTTAATATTATATAAAATCATGGTATTTACTTAAAACCTAGAATTTGCTGAGACACAAAAAGACACACTTCTTCTGAAATACCTAAACCAACAAAACCCGGAGTAAGATTGCTTACATTTTCACCAGATTTTGAACGGGATGCTGGTCATAGTTAAATAACATTAACTGTCCCAATTTATTTATAACATTTTTAACAAACGATCAATTTTGAGGTTTCTTTGTCTGGAATTCTGTTTTCATCAAATTGCACTGAGATTGTTCTTAAATTCTCGCACTTATTGCTCAATAGTTTAAATTTTTAAATTTTTTCTTACACTTGATCTTTTTTAACAACACAGGAGGTAGGAAAAAGGCTGTGTGAAGTGATCCCGTACAGCAATTTAATTAAAGACATATGTTTCAGCAGAATCCCAGTGGCTGAGTGGAAGCGTATCATTCTTCACTCCGCAGGTCCGGAGTTCAAGCCCCGAGCTGTACAAGGTTGGCAAAGCCTTTTATCTCTTCAATGAGCTGATAAATAACACATCACTCAATAAGTCCCAGGCCTAACTAATAAAACAACAACTTTTCTGCAAAATTTAACTTTAGTTATCAAGATACTCCCCTTCAAGAGTGATACATGCAGCCCAGTGCTCTTCTAATTTTTTAATACATTTTTCCTAGAACGATTTGTCTTTGCTCTCAAAATAGGCTTCTATTTCGGTAATCACTTCTTCATTTGTACCAAACCTCTTTCTCGCAGCATTCTTTTAAGATCTGCAAACAGCCAGTAGTCACTGAGGGCCAGATATGGACTTTACGGTGGGTGGGAAAGTAATTCGAAATGCAATTCGATCAATTTGACCATCGTTTTCATGGACTTGTGTCACTGAGTATTGTCTTGGTGAAACAGTACTTTTTCTTTTGCATTTGAGGACGTTTTTTCTTTATTTTTTCATTCAGTTGATCCAATAACGTCATGTTATATTCACTATTAATTGTTTTGCCTTTCTCAAGGTAGTCAAAAAACAAAATCAAATGATCAACCCAAAATACAGACGCCATAACCTTGCTAGCTGACGTTTGAGTTTTTGGTCGCTTTGGACGTCTTTCACTGGCTTCTGTCCACTCACTCAGCTGACAGTCCTTTTCATTCAGGCGTGTAGTAATGTATCCATGTTTGATCCACTGTCACATATCTACGTAAAAATTCCTGTTTATTTTGCTTAAATAGCTCCAAACAACGCTCTGAATCGTCGATGCGTTGTTGTTTTTGATCAACAGTGAGAAAACGCGGCACCCACTTTGAACACAGCTTTCTTACTGCAAATGATCATGCAAAATAACAAATGCGCTGCCTTCTGATGCCTTTAAATTCTCTGCTATCTCACGCAATTTCAATTTATGATCGGCTAAAATGATTCCATGCACTTTTTTGATGATTTCTGGAAAAACTGCAGAATTTGGGTGACCTGAACGTTTAACGTCGTTTGTGTCTGTACGACTACGTTTTAATTCAGAATTTTATCTTTTAACAGTTGTTTGCAATGAAGCAGATTCCGGATAACATTTATGAAGATATTGTTTTGCTTGAACAGTGTTTTTCCCATCAGAAAGCAATGTTTGATTAGCGCACGAAATTCTTTTTCATCCATGGTTTTTAAACAGTTGCCACTGTTGCCATAAAAAACCACTGTAACTTTATAACTAAGCAAGATATTCTCTCGAAATTTTGACACGTGCCGTTTGAAAGTTACTATTACCAAGTTAGGCTTAGAAAAGTTAGAAGATAGCGCCATCTATATGTTAGGCCCGGGACTTATTGAGTAAGTGATGTGTTAAGTACTAGACTTGCTTGGGAACTATACTGGGAGTTTAGCGTCAGACTGGCTACCAGACCGGAACCTCTGCTCATGTACCTCATTGTCGTCAGTCATGAAAACTGAACTGGACACAGTAGGCCTTGACCCTCATAGGCTGTTGCGCACCTGAGTTTAGTTTATTTCATCAAACGATAGTCATTAAAATAATCAAAAGTGAAGATAAAACTAAAATAAAATGCTAAATACTCTTTGCAATTTCGTCACGCAATCATATGATCTATTGATGTTTAAATACTTTTCTTTCGACATTATTCTCGTACTAACAAGTATGAAAATTTAAAAAAAAAGCAATTCTATTAAGTAAAACTTTACTTAATAAACCTCGTTAAAAGTCAGGTTTAAGCTACATGTACAATGTTTAAGATTTCTTTACTGAGAAAGATTTCAATAAATTATATTATATTTTTATTTCAAATATGTGTGTGTGTGTTTATTTTATTTATCTGATTTAATCCATTATTCTGTTTAAAGTCAATTATTTAAATTTATCTAAGATTTGTGAAAGAAATATGTTCTCATTTTTGGATTACGTTTGAAGGAGATTCAATGGTGCATTCTAATCCGTAAGTAGATAATTTTCCGCTGGATTAAAAGGATCATTTCAGTTCGGAGGCTGTTACTGGCTTATATAGATAACACCGCCACACACTCCTCTACCAGGGAGTCGGTGGGCGAACGAACGATATAGTTGTTATGTGGTGAGCGTTTGAGTTCTTGTTGTTGCGTCATTTGGCTTGTTGGTTGATCTTGCGGCGGAAGATGGCGTCACGACAGCTGCGCGAAAAGGTTGCGTTTATTTATTTGAGCGTTAAAGTCACCAATGGAGGAGATTCGATCTTGGTACTTTCCGATCCGCAAGGATGTAACTTACCGTTGGACTAAAATGACCGCTTCAGTCCGGAGGCTATTACTGTTTTATGTAGATCCCACCGCCCCACTTTTTATGATTCAACAATTTAATAGGAAAATTCAAGGAATTTCAAAAATTTACTTAAATATTTTTTTTGTACTGCATAAAGCATCAATACTTTCTTTGACTTCCTCCAGACATTCTCATTTCCAGATTTATACTTGCTAAAGCATGTATTCTATTTAAATTTAAACATTTTCAACACTATTATATTTTCTTCAACACTTTACAAGTCATAAATTTTATCCAACTTCAGCATACAAGTTATTGATTTGGAGAACGACATCAATTGTGTGAGTTTTCTTCACATAAGAGCCTTTGAAAATGCTGCAGAAGTCATCTGAAGATTAAATGATTTTAGTTTTAACCGTAAATTTTAACCATAAAACTTTTTACGATTTTCCTCCGGTATAAAACTCTTAGCCACATTGGAGAAAATACATATCCCTTATGGACATAAAAAGATTGTAATGTTACAATATTGGAAATGTATATTGGGGGTTCTTTTACAAACGCACGCTGCATAACAGAATTATCTTGCATATGATATTTGTATATAAAATGTTTTAACACTTTCCCCATTTTAGTTATAGAAGAAAAGAAGTAATTTTATCTCAGATTTATTTACCTTGAAGAAATCTAGTTAAAATGGAAAATAATTTATTGAAGACTCTTAGTGTCGGATATCAAATGTAATTTATAATGAGATTAAAATTGAAAATTTTCAAAACAGACGTTCTGAGAAAGTGTATCACGAGTTTAATTTCTTTACAAATCATTACACGGTTTTTAGTTTCTTGATAAGATAAGGGAATTTTCTCAAAAAAGTATTTCCTGAAAAACTGATGCTTGTTTCTTTATTCTTAATAAAAATACATGAAACACATATTCAAACAAATCTTTCTTGAAAAAAAATCCCCATCTTTATTTTAGAAATATAAGAATATACATTCGAACCTTAATTTTTAGAATTCTTTGGGACAGAACATTTTATTCGTTAACTCGTTTTATTCGTAATAGCGAGTCCAAAAAAAAAAAAGTACAATATTTTTGCACTTACCTTTAGGATATTCTATAATAAGCAACTACACTAAAAATATCCACAGTTAGAAACAACACACTTTATATTCCTCAGTTAAAAATACTATTAGTGAATTATTTCCCACCTGAGTTCATTGAAAATTTTAACATACTGAGACTAATAGATGTTTGACACTCTTTTGAATTCTTGACGCAAAATAGTTCTTTTTCGACTTCATTCTGAGAAGAATATACTATGTCCTTTACATCCTGCTGCATTAGGTATATTTTCACATTTTCCAAACAATGTAAAGCATTAGAAGATGTAACAGTTTTGATGGGAGTTTCATTATCAATTTCTGCATAAAAATCGCTACGCATTCCTTTCGTACAATCAGCCATGTTTTACACATTTTCAAAAACAAAACTTTCTGCAAAACCATACGTATGTTAAATCTCTCAAGAAAGGAAGCAAATGGGAAAATCTCTTAAAATAATATCCCCTGCGTTGCGGAGCGAGATGAGAAAAAGGAAGTTCCTGTTTTATTCAAAACTCTCGCGGAAGGCTACTTTCATAACTCATCTACACCTGTAAAATCTAACGATAGGTTGCACCCTTCGCTGTCGAAATTTTCTACTTGTGAGAAAAATATTTTATTCCGGGCAAAAAGAGTGCCGTTTTAAAAGAAATCCGATTTTTTTCTAACCCAAACAGTTAAAGTTTTTGTTATTGTTGGAATAATTCGTTTATTTGGGGTTTATTATCTTTTAAATAGGGGTACTTTCTTTCATTTTAATCAGGAAAAAAAAAATTCTTTTAATCGGGGTCAGACTGTATTTGTTTTTTAATTCAATTCCATAGAGCTCATTAAATATTTTGGGAGATAGATTTCTCTGAAAACGTGAGGTAGTTCAAAAATGTAATCACCCAAATTAGTTAAAGGCATTCATAAGAAGCTCGTTATGAATTTAAATGTTTTTCTGAAAAATATGGAAGCTATAGTTTTTGAATACATATTGGAAATGTTCAGTAAACAGAAAGCATTATTTCAAAGGTTTACAACATTCTAATGTTCATAACTGGGAACTATATGAGTCATGTTTTCACCTAAGTTACAGTTCGGGTTCTTGTTCCATGAAAAAATGCCACATGGAAGAATGGAAATGGTTTTGCTCTGAATTCAAATTAAATTCCAATTCCTTTGATAGTGTGGTGTTACAAGCAGAGTGACAAGTTAAAGTGTCACTTATCTTAAGTTCCAAACATAAAGTTCCATCTCAGTTTCTGTTTCTTTTAATATTGTTGAATTAAACCAATCAACACCAATGTACTATTTTTATGATATAAATATGATCCATATCTCAATTCATATCCAACAAAAAAAATTTCCGGTAGAATAAGGGGTAAAATATAAAAATGATTTTTATTTTAAACTTAAGAAAAGTAGAAAATGGCAGACTACAGCAACCTGTGATGGATCTATACGCGACCTTCCCCTAACAGTCCTTTTGGGTATTCTTTTGGGCCAACAACTTTTAACCAATCTTCTCCTAAAAGAAGGAAACGTGATATGCAAATTAAGTTTATTATATATATTCCTTATTCGCGAGTTTAAGAGTTAGTGAATTGTGAGTGGATTAGAAGTGAAGTGAATAGTTAATGAATTGACAGTGAAGAGAATTATTAACCAAAAAGTAAGAAAGTCGGAAGTTTAGCTTACAAGAGGTGACAAGATAGTTATAAGGTGAAGTCCTAATTGATAATGGACTTGTAATCAATAAAAAGGGGGTTCGAGTCTTTTAATAGAGTTAAATATTGCCAAATGCGCAGTGCTGACGTACGTAAAATCTATCAAAATTCAAAATCTTCGTTTTGGTATACGTGAAGAAAATGGTACGTTGCTCAAATTGGGATCATAATTCGAAATTTCTAAGATCATTGAATATGTTAAACTAACCTTATAGATGGATAGAAATAGGCGGCCAGAAATATTCAGTGCTTCTGAAACTTTCAATATTTTCGACCTAATTTTCAATCATTTTTCATCGTTCCCCTCATATAATAACAATGTATTAAATGGAATAATTATATACTTTGACGCGCGCGCCAAAGCTACAAAATACGACCTTAATTATAAACTATACAAGTTGTTAAGTATTAAATTTTATATATATTACTTCTAAGTAACAGATTTTTTTAAGTAATTTAATTTTAAGTAACAGGTTTTTTAAGTAAGTTACTTTTAAGTTATATAGGGTAAGTATTATTATTTTTCCTTTCTAATTTTTAAACTGGAACAGATTGTCATAAATCTTTTGCTTACTTTCAGTAAAATAAAGTTTTTTAAAATAACCTTTTATTTTCGATTATTCGATATATTCGTGCCCCCCCCCCAAAGGGTTATCACGCCTCCTAGAGGGGCAACAGTTTGAGAATTGCTGATCTACCGGTTTATGGCATATTTTAGGGAGGGGGGGGGAAGGTCTCATTAAAAACTTATTAATAATAACTGGAAAATACTCCACTAAAAACTCGAGAAAAATGTGATACCAGTTTATATGAGAAAAAGCTGCAGTCTTTTAAACACTTATATGAAATCTTTTTCAGTTTAACTATCCAAAAGGTGGAAAGATAAATAACTAAGAGAAAGGTAAGAGCGTATTAGCAACAGGTGCGAGAAGATTGAAACATTCTTCTACTAGTTTCCTTCCAAAAGAATTTCAGTGTCCATTAACGCTTAGGAATGGTTGAATTAACATCGATAATCAACACAGATTATCCGATGTGTTACTACGCAAGTCGATTAATCGATAGTCTACGATAGATTAAGATCCATCTTGTGGTACATAGCCTCGAAAAGGAAGAACATTTTCCTTCCCGATTGTATTAGAGAAAATACTTTGTCCCTGGAGAAGTATCTGTTAACGATAGAGAGGTTAGCATTTCCGATTAATTGAAATCCATTACTAACTTGGGTGCTAGCATAATGCAACAGAATCTAGGGAAGGGAAAGATGAATTACACTTATATTGTGAGCTTGAATTTATTTATTTTTTTCTTCTATAAAAGTTCTGCAAAGATTTATTTCAAACGTTACTCTTTTTTATTTTTAAAATGTCCGATAATCTCTCTATAAATAAAAAAAAAGTTTTTTCGTGATGCTGTATTAAATGTATTTATACATGAGGTATAGTTAATAAAAATGGGTTGAAAAATTTGAATTAAACTGAAGAGGAGCGCCAAAAACGATTTGCCCAGGGGTCCTCCCACTATCTTCCTGCACTTTCTCGAAAAATTCGCTTACGTCATAGATCATGATATTATATTTTTCTCCGGCAATTTTCAGAAGCTTTCTTAGGGTGGTCAAGTTACCAAATTTGGTCGCCAAAATGATGCCAACTTGGCATTATCGCCAATATTTTGCCAAACTTCCATTGAAAAGTCATTATAATGTAAGAAATGGCGTTGCTTACGAATATATAACTACTTTGGGAATGTCACTTGCTAAGCGGAATTTGAAATCGGGCTGTATCGTCATGCATCGTATTAAGAAATTACTGATGGATATTGTAATGTATGATATTGTAATAATGTATTACTGATGGATACTGTAATATATGTGCTACTGTAATAATGTATTACTGATGGATACTGTAATGTATGATACTGTAATAATGTATTACTGATGGATACTGTAATAATGTATTTTGATACTGTAATATGAATGTATTACTGATGGATACTGTAATGTATGATACTGTAATAATGTATTACTGATGGATACTGTAATAATGTATTACTGATGGATACTGTTTTTTTTTTTTTTTTTTTTTTTTTTTTTTTTTTTTTTTTTTTTTATTTCTACTGTAATAATGTATTACTGATTGATACTGTAATGTATGATACTGTAATAATGTATTACTGATGGATACTGTAATGTTTTGATTGATACTGTAATTATTATGTATCGTATTCTGATGGATACTGTAATGTATGATACTGTAATAATGTATTACTGATGGATACTGTAATATATGTGCTACTGTAATAATGTATTACTGATGGATACTGTAATGTATGATATTGTAATAATGTATCACTGATGGATACTGTAATGTATGATACTGTAATAATGTATCACTGATGGATACTGTATTGTATGATACTGTAATAATGTATTACTGATGGATACTGTAATGTATGATACTGTAATAATGTATTACTGATGGATACTGTAATAATGTATTACTGATGGATACTGTAATAATGTATTACTGATGGATACTGTAATAATGTATTACTGATGGATACTGTAATAATGTATTACTGATGGATTGTGTATTGGCACAAGTTTGGTTGTAAAAAATATTCAGAAGAATATACAACAGTGTGAAATTTTATCAGGAGATAAGAAAGGTGAAATTGGTATGTGTACTAAGGATGGCATTGGATACTTGAGAGGGTTTGGATATGCCATTAGTACTGAAACGTGCTCAAGTTCATATAAAATTGGCATTTGACATGATTATTGATAAATCACAGGGTGTTAGAGTTTTTAAAAAGTCGATTTATGCGTAACATCGAAGGAAACAAAATTTATTCATGGACAATTGTTTGTCAAGGGGAAGAAGCAAAACGGAATAAAAATCCAGAGTAATTTAGAGGAAAAGGTGATTAAGAACATTGTTTTTAAGGAAGCCCTAAATTGAAGAACAAATTAAAATGTGGAGAGGAAGGCTTAAAATTTTATTTTTTACCTGCTTCAATATATTGAAAACAATAGAACTAAATGTAAAAATGTAAATTACAATTTTACAATTTGAGCAATGAGTTTGAACAGTTGTACAATTTGTACGTTGGGCATTGGTCCCCACACGGGTTACCCCCCCCCCGCTAGTTATATCTTAAAACATTATTTTTGAAGAAAATATAAATATGCTAAACTATAAATGTAGTAAATACGTTTCAATATTCAATAACGGGTGAGGTAAATATCATTATTACATGTTAAAATGATTTACAAAGGCATATGCTTAAAAGAAAGTTAAAATTATTTTTAAATGAAATTTTATAGTTAAAAAAACATTTTTCATTTTTAGACTAGTTTAAAGGTTTTCATTCATTAATATATTACTAATAATTAGACAAGTAGGTTGTGTTCGAAACAATGATATACGACTTATGATCGAGTGAAAATGGTATTCCATTTTTTTTCATATCTCAGAAGTAAACGAATATAACTAAGTAATTATTAATCCTGGATCGAACAAGATAATTATTAATATAAGTTTTGTACACAAATATTTTCCTTACATACATCTTTTTTTCTCGTCTTTACTGCAGTTTGTCAAAATCGTCTACCAAAATCGTTTTTCAAGTATTAATTTTGAACAAATAAAAAAATATTTCGAATACATTAATTAATTATGACACCATGTTACTTTTCTACATTAAACTTACATTAATAAATATGTAATTACTTTAATAGAAATATTAAAACAATAACATGATTAATAATACATCAAGCTTAAATAAAAATAGAAAACAAACACAACAAAATAATTTATTTTTCTAAATTTAGCCTTCTGACTGTAATTCATTTCATGACCAGTTGAAGCATATTGCTATGCAGGGTTGATTGCTCAATAATTGGTTTATTTTATGTTTGAATGTTTTGACTGATAAAAGCAGATAATTCTGGTTTAAAATCAGAATAGTGTATCTCCGGAGGATAAATCTTTGTAACAGATTAAAAGTCCAATTGTAGTCTTCATTTTCTCCCTCTAACGTTACGATCCTTACCAGGATATATTTCACAAATTTACCAAAACCCAAAGAGTAATTTTTGAAATATTTTCAATAGTGATTATATCATCAACTGAAATAAGCAGACATTTTGTCTTGGTTTGCTGCTAGAGATATTATGAGCGAAATCTGTGTTCCAAAATATATTATTTTAATATCTACTTATACATATAACAAAATCTTCCTTTTAAATTGATCTTATGTTGTTTTTTGTATGTTATACTCTCGCCGTAAGAATGTTTTGAAAGAACATTATTGGTATTAAGAGACTTAAATTTTGGGAGCCTTGAATTAATAATGGATTTATATTCTCATACAAAGATTCATTTATTCTGCATACACACACACACAAATAATTTTACCACAGAATTTATTTCTAATGTTTTTCCGACAGATGAAAAATTCGTTTCCAAAAGTCAATCCACTAGGGCTAAATTTCCATCCAATTCTTTTCAGGTAAGCTTCCTTTTCAATAATGACACAATTAATTCAAATCGGGACTAAATTGTAGAATCAGCCACTGGTTAGCGTGATTTATTTTTTTGCAATTTCTCCTTGAGATTGATAAGCGCGCCAAGTGTGATAACCGAGCCGTTTTCTGAGCTGTGAAGTAGAAATCGTATTGGTGCACATTTTCACGCATGCCCAGCCCTTTTTTTATTTGTTTATTTGTATAGCTTTGTATAATTCGGTTCTGTAGTTGCCAGCAGTATTTTAATTATAATATTTTTTTTGTAATTTATTCTTTTTTATAATTTTATTTTTTAAAATTTGTTACTTTTTTCTTATTGTTATGTATATTATTATTATTCTGGTTCATAAAATTAGTTTTTTATTGGTTAATATTTATGCACACGATTTTAATTCGATTTCTTTTCAAACTTAAACATTTTCTTAGTTTGCGTTCTCGTTTGTCGTTAGCTCGCATTTTTGCGTCTATTTTTTCGTGGAACGAGTTCATTTTTTGGCTTCGTTCTTCCAGTATGGATACGTTATAACACAAGGTAAATTTCTTTTTCTTCACATGAATTTTTACAGATATTCATGATGGCCATTAATGATATTAGTATTGTTACAAATATGAATGAATATATGTTGAAGTATGCTGAATATTCTAAAAGGTCTTTTGCTATATTGCCCACGGAAGGAAAGAAAGCTGTGTTAGAAAAGTACAGGAAAGATCGTTTAATTGGATCATTGTATGCATGTCCGAACTGTGGGAAAAGCATGAAATTGAGAGAAATGAAGGGCAAAAAGGCAGTAAATATGACGGGTTTAAAAAGAATATATTAAAATTTTTCAGTTTTGATTAATTAAATAAAATTAATTTTATTTAATTTTTTTAATGTTTATTTTTATCGATGATTTTCAATTTTAAAAAGTCTTTTAATTTTGCAATGATTATCAGTTTCAAAAGTTTTTTAAACGCCTTACAGTTGCGCCATCTTGAATTTCGCTCTCTTGCATTACGTTTTCTGTCTCAGAATTAACTTCAGTTTTTTTCCCTTTAAGCTTTTTTTAAAAGTTTCCTAAAAATTTTCTTACAAGAAAAAACGTGATATACAGATGAGTAGTTGTATATAAACCGGTGTGAACACAGTTAGATATAGATTGCAATTATGTTGTCAGACAGTTAGCAAATCTTTGCCCAGACAGTATTGCTAAGCATTTACTAATTATTAGAGTAAATCATATAATGATGCAATCTGATTAGGTTTCAGTTCTTGTAGTAGTTCTTAGGCGACATCAATTCGTTGCCCAGGAAATGGCCGTCACTTCTCCTAACAAAATCATAATTCTATACTGCGATGTATAGTAGCTTAATTTTTTCGAAACTCGAGCATTTTTTATTTAATTTAGTTTCCTTTTGTTCTATTAAATGTTGAGTTAGAACTTACTACGGACGCTAATTTTGATCAGTCAAGAAATATATATATATCCTCCAAGAGATTTATCGGAACTTACCAATCATCGCAACTATATTGGCAGCATTATATGAAACGAAGCACATGGTTGCCAATTCTGCTCGTACGACACATGTAAAATTGGGGTTGCTAATTTAGCGAGTTATCTTGAACGTTGGCATTGTTGCGATAGTACGTAAGTACCGTTTTATCAGTACAGCAATGAGTAAATCGTCGAAAGCAATATCAGTCTGTGACGGATCTATACGGCTCCTTTCACTAACTCCTTGGGGATTCCTTTAGGGCAAGAATTCTTTAAACCAACTTTCACCGAAGACAAGAAAACGTGATTAGGCAAATTAAGTTTAATATATACATTCTGTAATCACGAGTTTTAAGAGTTAGTGAAGTGAGAATTGAAGATTAGTGAAGTGAGGATAGCTCGGATGTGAAGTGAATTAATGAAAAGCTAGCAATCTGGCAGTAAACAGTGTACGACGCGTGAAGTTGGAATCTCTAAGAAGTGCTGAAGTCAACTATAGTTGAAAAGATTGCAAGAATTCAGGTACTGTAAATTTACTTTAAATAGAAGTTAGAGAGTTAAATCATTAACAAGCTTCTTAAATCAAGCTTTGTATAAGTTATCGTAGGAATATATTTGAATGATCGTATATATTGTCTCCGAGCTATCTTGTCTCACCTTCGAGCTCTAGTTGATCAAATTTATCTTAAGAGTGTGATCTGTGTCTGTGTTAAATATAGAGATAAATAAATAATTTGAGTTCATCATGTCGTCTGATTGGTTATTTTTTCCTACACTTCTAGCCGGGTTAGAGGGAAGAAGGAATAATTATTCTTTACAAATCTAAACAGTAAAATGTTTTATATTTCGTTGTATTATTGCTGCTTAAGGGAAATTATAGAATTTTCACAGTTTAACGAATGATTAAATGAAAGTGGTTGAAGCGTCTGTATCAAAAGTAGAAGATTTAAAATTGAAGCCTAATGAAATAATTAAACTAAATAAAATTGTTTCGCTCGCAAACAATTTCTTTCAGGTAGTTTTGAAAAATTATTTTCAATAATTTTTTGTATTATATATCATTCCACAAAAAAATTAAAATTTATGAAATTTATGTCTGATAAAAACATATGAGTATTCAATATTACATTTCTGCATCATACCGTATTGTTCAAATATCTGATTTGATTAAACTTTAGTACTGAATGATACAAATATATATGAAGAAAGAGAGAGAGAGAGAGAGCAAAATTCCCCTCTGATTTAACAACACTTTTTATTTCAGTTACTATGCTTCAACGAATTCGATAACATTCGAAAATACTAGAAGACAGATTTCAGAATAATTTCTGTGAACATCGTGGTCGAATTTTGTTCCGGACTCTTGGAGCAGGCTTCAACTTTAGCTTACTACAAAAATGTTACCTGTTCTTATCTCGACCAAGCCAAAGCTGAAGCGGGTGGAAGAACTGTTGCGGAAAAAAGGAAATTGAAATACTTTTTGGATGGCTTCATTTATGGCTTCCTTACACGAAGTTCTTAAGTCTTGCGGGGGAGTGCCGTGCTTTTTCCGTTCGAATCGATCCGTTCAGAAAAAGGTACTGGCAATGTAGTAAAACAGTTACATACTGTAAATAATATATATATGAGAATAAATTTTTGAATAAATGCATTTATAAAAAAGCCATTAAAGAAAGTGGTTAAAGTGTAGTATAGGGGGGGGGGCTTTGGAATTGGCTATTTTTTCTTTGGATTTGGCGATTTTTATACAGATATTATGGTAAGAAAAAGAATTCATTCTGGCTTCCGGACATTTTTCTCAAAGTAGAGTAGCTTGGCGATCGAGTTTTGTCGCTAAAAGAAATTGACATCGCCAAGGGGCCCCCTATACTACACTTTAACCAAGAAGGTTGTATAATTTGTAATGTAGTAAATGATACATAACCTGTTGGTGCATAAATTTTGCCTTTTTTTAAAAAATGTATTTGTCCCAATAAAATTTGTGGTCATGGTCGTGGACTCCTAGGTGGCGTCTCATGAGTTCGAACCCTAGTTCCACTGAAGACCATCCGTGTAGAGAGGATGATGCCCTCTAAATCTATCGAGGCTCAAAGCCATCCAAATGGTATGGTATGGAAGTTCGGAAGAAGAGTGCAAGTGTTCAGGTGACGTTCTCATGGCTTGATCATTGTACAAAATTACGATGTCTATCGCCAATAGTCTCGTGTTGATTTAGGGAGCTTAGTTAATAAACACTCGTTTTAGAATATAATATATAACTTTTCGAAGAAATCTATAATATGAGGGTTCTTTTGTAAATTAATAAACAGGGAAAGTTAATAGTTGAGAGATATGTCTTTATATATTATTTTGTAATTAGTTGATTTTGTGAATAGTTAAAAAAGTGTATAAAATAGCATTTATTTTTAAAGCTGTAATCCTTGAAATTACGTCATGTATCGGGGCTGATATGTGGTTGTTTCTGTGCTCAAAGTCCTCGCATTTACGTGCCATGAATTTGAAGAGGGTGTGTCAGATTAGATATCAGCTTTGTTGCACTCATCAATCAATCTTGTATTGTTCTAAGATGTTTATAAATAAATCAATAAATCAACCGAATAAATATAATGTTACATTTTCATGATACTCTTAACATACACTCTTTTGCAAAAAAATCGAATAACCAAGAGGGAGTTGTCCGATTGTGAGGAAATTTCGCATGCAAAGACTTCTTGGATTGCACATGCAAATGATAAAATTTTCAAGGCCAATGAACATGAATTGCGGTCGTAGAGCGCATTTTTGCTGAAGAACTAGAAAAATATAAAACCGGTGATAGTGGCGGAAAATTTATCTTTTTCCGTTTTCGCCGTTGTGATTCCCTAGAAAAAAGGCTAATGATGCCATCCCGAGTGTTTCAAAGATCTTATAGACAACCGAATGACTTCGAACGTGGTCGCATTATCGGAATGCATGAAGCTGGGTGGTCATACCGAGAAATACGTGGGCTATTTTCTTAGGTCCGTTGACGCGTATAGTTCCCTAGTTCGAGCGTAGGCCGCAAGAGTCTCGGCGTCACTGACCAGCATCCTTTGCGAACACACTCGCGCCGTTTACTGCTCTGTAGTAGTCGTGCAAGCTTCTCTATGCGTCTTTAGAATGTTTAAGGTGATTGAATCGTCCCAAGTGGGATAGGTCTGTTATCCTTTTTTTACTGCAAGAAACATGTCGGCTGCAACATTCCTGGTCAGATAACAGAAGCTTATGACACTGAAGCAATGAGTGACAGCAAAGTTCGAAAATCGGCCAGGAAGTTTAAAGATGAGAGCCTCACATTTCTCGGACGACTCGGGACTTAATCAAATCTTTTGGCTTGGAGGTTTTGGACCATGCATCATACAGACCCGACCTTGCTCCCAGCGATTACCACCTTTCCCGGTACCTCTAACACAGTTTTGGTTGAAAGCGCTTCAATGACAACGAAGAAGTGAAAGCGGCCGTGAACTCTTGGCTGTCCGACCAGGCGGCAGGCTTCTTTGAAGAGGGTTTTCAAAACATAGTTCTAAGGTATGACAAGTGCATTAATAAACTCGGCAACTATGTAGAAAAATAGGCAAAAGTATGTACAATCCTAAAATAGAGGTTTTTCTGAAACAAAATGTTGTCGTTAATTTTTTAAAAACAAACGGACCTTACTTAAAAAAAAAGCCTCGTAAGTCGTCCTCTGCAACGTACAGAAACAGCTGTGCAAAGGTGCTGGCAGCAATGGTTGCTGCAGAAACTTATCGATGGAATGAATGCTCTGAAAGGCCAAGATGCATATATTCGGGGCAATATCGGATGATTGTTCGACATGCCCGAACTGGGCCAATGGTATCATCGTCTACTATTCAACGCACTACAGCCTCTTTACTACTCCCCGTGGTACCTTCCACTATTTCATGGCGCTTGGCTTAGGCGATTTTACGCTCGCAGCGGCCTTTAGACGTCTGCCTTTAACCACACAATATCAGCGGAATCGTATATAGTGGTGTCGCAGCCGATCATCATGGTTGCCCTCAGAATGGCATCACATACAGTTCAGAAATGATCCCGCTTTATCTTTGTAGCAGATGGCCATCGTGTCTGGACAGCCGGGGCTTGCGGTCTCAACCAGCCTTTGTTTTACAAAGGCATACAACCATAACCCCCTGATGTGACGGTGTGGGGCGCTATCTCATACGACAGGTGGTCATCTCTAGTCATCCTCCATACATGTTTAACAGCTCAACGACATGTTGATACTATCCTGCGGTTGATTGTATTACCCTCAACGGCACGTCATCCGGGGACCAGTTTCGAACAAGATTATGCCAGACCCCATACCATTTGCGTAGCTGAGGACTGCCTTCTTGCCGTTAATACTCTTCCTTGATCAGCAAGGTCAGCAGACCTTTCACCAATCGAACATTTCTGTCACATGGTAGGGCGTCAGATTTGGCCAATCCAAAATGTCGCAGATCTGGAACGAGAACTAGTAATACCTGGCAGAATATATTGCAGGATAGCAATAGGAACCTCTTTCAGTGTTTACCGAGGCGTATATAAGCATGTATCACCAAGATTTTTTTTTTATCATTTTATTATCTGTATATGAGCTGTACTCATATTTAATTTCATTAAAAACAACTACTTCCTTCATAGTGCTTCGAGTTTTTTTTCAAAAGAGTGTATGTACATGGCAGGGGATTTGGGTGTTAGCAGAATAAGTCAAAGCGCTAACAAAGCAAACACTTTTATTAGCACGATACACAACAATATATAGAAATAATTTTTTTAACTTTATTAACATGATTGCCTTTTGATGTGTATCACAACACACGCTCGTAGTTGTCCCTCTAGCTCTTGTCCATTCTATTGTTCTTTCGTCGTTGCTGCCTGCTCTAACTTGTGTTTTAATTCAACGTCGCTGCGTGCACATTTTTCACCTCATTGTTCCCTCTTTCAGTCACGTTCTGATGAAAAAAGGCGTAAGTGAACTGAATGCAATCCTTCACAAATTTTATTGAAAAAAATCACTAGTTTCTTGCAATTGGTTAAAATTAAAATATGGCTATTAACTAATTCAATACTAAAGTTATTGAATTTTTTTAGAAACTGTTCTGACATTTGATTCTTTCTTATTTAAGAAAAATGAGTCAATGGGCAATATATTACGCAGAATAATTCAAGGCAAAATATCCCAACTTTTTTTTTACAATTCATCCGCTAAATATTTTTCGTTTTCGTTAGAGTCAAAATTTTTTAGCTGGACTCTTTATCTGGTCTACGCCTTCCATTTCGACGCATGGGAGGTCCATGTCCTCAAAACATCGTATTAGAACATGGACACGTTTCTTAATAAAACCCCTTTTTGTAATTTTCCACATAAAGATATGATTTATTACTTTTTCCAAGAAGGGACTTTTTTTATTGTTATCATATTTGTGTTAAATTAATTCAAACTTCTGTGTCACATTCAAATAAAAACTGTTTAATGCCTATTTTCTCCAAATTTCTTTTTTCCTAGGGCCATTCAGTTCTAACCTAGGTACAAAACAAGTTGTGCCTCAACTGTCGAAAGCCAGTTCATATCTTACATCAATACTATAAAATTAGAACTTTTTCGATTTGAAAATAGATTATGAACCTTCTCTAATATTATAGTGTTAAAAGAATTTAAAAATTAAGTTGTTTTCTGCTGAAGGAGTTTTATCTTCACAATTTAGAACATCATTTCTATCATCTCTTTGAGATTTTAAAGGGATTTAGAAACTTTCCCTTTATTACCACACACAAGAATCATTTGAAGTATACGAAATGTATTCTAATTCGTGCACCCGGAATGAAATTGTTTTCGTTTTCGACTGAAATGCGTCCAATGACGTGGATAATGGATTAGTTTGTGCATCACTGCAAACCCATTGTACATGTGAATGAGTTTATAATATAAATTTATTGAAACATTTTGTGAGATTATGTGGTTTCACGTTGTATGGGTTCAATTTTGGTTGTATTATTTGGCTTCAGGTAACATGATTTGGTCTCTACGGTATAGCAACATGGAGTTTTTCATATCCGTTATTATTTTTCATAGACATTTTGAAAAAAAATATATTCTAGGGAATTCTAAGAATATTTTCTTTCTATTCTTGTTGTTCTTCTTTCTCCTATTAGAGTTCATCTTCAGATTAAAACAACTTAAAAACATTAAAGAATTATCCCATCTCCTTGTAAGATAAAAAAAATACATATCTTATTTTAAAAATGTTAACTGTACTCTTTGTGTTACAGCTTATTTTGTAAAAACAGTGATCATCATTCTTTTAAATGTTATATCAAATCAAAATGCTTAACACATTTTAGTGTTGCTAGCAAACTTTAAATATGAATTGCAGTTTTAATTTTAAAATTTTGGTCTTACGTTTTAAAGCCTTTATAATAATTCATACGCTCGAAAAATTCCAGAAATCCCATCAGGCACTAAATTCTTTATAAGGTACGGTTTTATATCTATAACTCGAAAAATAAAACTCTGGAAATCCCTTCAAAGAAAAATTCTCTGTTTGCACTAATTATTTGTGGATATTAATTGTGGATATTATAAATATTATAACTTTAATTTCATGAATAATCATCTAAGTAGCTTTAAAAAAATAGAATCCTTTTATTGAAGCCGTTTGTGAGTGACACAAATTATAAAATACTCGACGAACCAAGTCTTTCGACTAGTTTTTTATTATAAACTTAGCAAAAAAACAATTAAACAATTATAATTAATGTGATTAGGGGTTTCGAAGTAGGAGTTGTTATTACCCACGTCCGTTATTGACGTGGATAATAACAGCATCAGAGAGTCATTCAGCTTCACCCGAAAGTTACATATGGTCGGTAGAGGGCCCACGCAGGCATCAATATAAGACAATGACATTTAGACGACACCTGAACTGGTATCTCCTTCTCCTAACTACCACACTACACTAATTGGTGGAAGTTTGAGCTCTCTACAGATTTAACGTGCATCGCTTCCTACTCCGCGGGTCTTCAGTGGTACTGGGCTCGAACTCATGATATGCCAGCCACGACCCGATACCTTGACCACTTGGCTACCTTCGAATCGTTTATGTTCAAGAATTCTGATTTTACATAAAACCATTGTGAAGTAAAACAGGAATTCGACGCGGGGCAAATCAAACTTTTGAAAAATTTGTTAAAGGTGTGGTCTTGAACTAATGTACTAGTGTCTGTTCATTTCCATTTGTGGTGTGGTCGGCCACAATGAATCGGATTTCTAATCGCTGCTTAGCCTGAACCCGTTCATGCAGATATTTCTGATTCATTAAGCTTACGGCAGAGTTAACGAAATTGTGAACTTCCTGCTAAATTCTATGTAATTATTAGATATCGATAAATTATTTTTATCTAGCAGTTATAACTGTTTGTAATCTTTAGATTCATTTTAAATTACTCTGTTCTTCTAATTAAGAACATTTTAGAATATTTTCTGTTCAAAGAAAGGATTTTTCTTTCTATTCTTTTATTTTTCAAAGTACTACAATAATTTATATTGTCTTTAAATTGGTCTTTAAGGCTCATTGATGGACGGTTCATTGTTTTTTAAGATTGCTAAGTTCTGTCTCATTGTTTGCTTTAATTCTGATTGTTCATTTATTCTTGTCTGTAATGTTGTCACAAAGAAATAAAAAAAACAAATTTGAAAAAAATAAATAAAATAATTATTTTTTTTAAAAAAAAGGAAATGCATTAAATGTTTTGTAAAAAAAATTTGAAGAATTCTGAAATTATGCGTCAAAATGGAAAATAATTACACCGTTAAATTTGAGCCATTATACGACCTATATTTATCAATGTAATTATTCCCTGTTTTTATTTTTGAAGGCAAAATATAAAAGTATAATTAGCCTGAATAATTAGCATAGTAATTATAAAAAAGTATATTACCTTCCAAAAGTATTTGTTTTCATGTAGCAATATAATAAAGGAAAAACTTGCTTTCGGTTTTCAATTTCTCCATAATATAATAATATAAATACCAATTTTTTTAAAAGTTCAGTAATTAAAATTATTTTTGTATTAAAATAAACATTTTAATTTTTTCAGATTATTCTAGAATATTTTAATAAGAAATCATATAATGAAAATTTCTGTTAAAAAAGGAAACTTATTTCAAGCAAATAATCATACCAATTTAAAGCTTTGAAAAATGTTTAAAATTATTTATGAATAAGAGGTATTTAAATTATTTTTACTACGAGCCTAACTGTGCTTACTTAATGAACATTGAAATAATTTTTGAAATATTTTGTATATTAATAATGATATTCAGTCTTTGCTTGAAACAAACTCTTTTTGTTAAATGTCCTTCTTGATTTCTAATCATTAAAATTTTCGTCTTTTCCTTTGATAGAAAAAGTGCCCATTTTCTAGTTTGTTTAAATTGAGAAAATGAATTTGTTTGCTTTAGAGAGCAAAAATTTAAGACCTTTTAAAAACTTGGGAAAGAAGTATTAGCTCATTAGTCTCAATGTTTGTCTAGCTTTAATTAAAAGAAGAGAATTTAAGATTAAGGGGAAAAAATTGCAAAGGAATAATCCTTCCTGGTCTTTTTTACCTCATTTGCTCTTTTCTTCCTTATCAAATATAAATTTGAATGCTTTTAAATGCGTTCTTTTAAAAGCATGTTTAAAAAGAAAAAAAAAGAAGACAACTCTATCTTTCATTTTATTTATTATCTTATGGGATCGGCATAAGCATTTTTATTTGACGTATCATCGTTAATAATAATCATTCTGTCTTGTAAGATCTTATATCTTTTCAATAACTTGACTTTTTTTTATTATACATTTGTTCATAAAACATTTATACATATTATACATTTATACATAAAATGATACATGCTTTGAAAAATGTTTCTTAACAGAATATGCTGTTGCAGTTTGAATCCTAAAGCTCTTTTTAGTTATCATCTTCACTACGAACTGAACTTGCTCAAGAATCCTGTCGAATGAACAAAATATGCTTCACGTAGTTTAAACCTAAATATAATACTAAAAAAGAATTTTAATTCTGTCATGTAAGAGAAAATGAATTTACCTGTCACAATAAAAATAAATACGAGTAAAATATACTAAACTAAAACAGTGGCCAAGTGACTTGTCATACTCCACTTAACTTTATTCTTCCTTAAATTGCAATTACAGAAAATATTCATTGATATCTTAGAAAAACTACTTGTCAAAGTAATAGAATTTCTTATTTAAAGCAAAGAATGTTTTAGTTTTATGAAACTTATTGTTTTTGTTTTATGATGACATCAACAAAAGCTATTAGTGAGTTAAAAGAGAGTAGATTGCTTCTGTGCAACAAAATGGCCTGAAAGTATCTGAAAATTAAAACAACAACAACAACAACTTAGAATATCAAACAGAAGCATAATAAGGATACATAAAGCATATTTAATTAAAGGTAGCACAAAAGCTTCCTCTTCTTAGGGTGTCGTGTTTTGTTGCGTATTCACTTTCAAATATCAGTCCTTAATTTTCGTTTTTAAACATTTATTATAACGACACATACAACACACAAACAATTAAATAAAAATTAAAAACTACTATTTTGTGGGTAGGCACATCCCTCGATTTCGGGGTTCCGTTATCAGCCAAAGTTGTTTACAGACTGACTGAATCCCCCATCGGTTAGGGAATGTTCACACAAATTTCCCTTTAAGGATTACTGAGAAGCAAGCCGCGACAAGGGGTATATATTTAAAAAAATGGCAAAATGTAAGGAGAGGAAATTGAAGTGGATCGTGAAGAAAAATAAGGAAAGTAGACGATTGACAACTCTGCAAATTACAAAAGAGTTCAATTTTAAGTCGGAAACAAAGATCTCTTATAGAACGGTACGAAGAGAAAAATTTCTTGCGCTTGAAAGTCGGTGATCAACGCAAAAGCTCTATTTTTAGCTTTAAATCGAAAAAAAAAATCGCTATGCTTGAGCTAAAGCATAGGTTCCCAACCTTTTTTGAACTGGCACCCCTTTTTCTAGTGAATATTTCGACTCCGCTCCCTCCCACTCGAAAGAAATAAGAACGCACATTTTTCATGGTGCTAATAAGAATTAAATTTTAAAACAATATTCTATTACTAATAGAATACATTATTTTAAATTTATTTTAATGCGTTTATAGATTGCGGTTAATACAAGGACAGATGATACTAGCAATTTTCTAGCAGGGTTGCAAAAATCCCGTTATTTATCAAAAACTTATTATAATTGAATTGCTACAAGCATTTTTTGCTATTTTTTTTAACAGGCATTTGCTAACTTTATATGTATTACATATACGAAATACTTCATGTGACGTTGGGGAGATGTGAAAAGTTTTAATTTAATACCTAAAATTTAAAATTTACTATATCATTCAATTTTATAGGTCTGAATGAAAACTTAAATTTTTTTTTCTATATAATTCAATTTAATGAGTCTTAAAGGTTTTCATCCACTTCCCGAACTACTGAAATACATGAATTTTCGCACACACGTGATAGAAATGATTTAAATGCATAAACTCAACATAGGAAAACAGTATTAAAATTTACCTTTGTTAGTACATAATCAGCGTGTTTTTTGTAGTCTTTTTAAGACTTTATTTAGTTAATCTGCCCACATCCCTCCGTGCCCCCTAATTTTCTCTGGGTCTTTTACTGCCCCCCTGAAAGCCTCAAACGCTCACGTTGAGAACCTATGGGCTAAAGAATACAAAATCTAGGGCGTATAAATGTGGAACAAATTGTATGGACTGATGAAAACCGTTTTACACTTTATCAAATTATGGCAGACAAAGAATTTTTCGGGAAGAATACGCACATGAAGTTATACCTCTAGATTGTATACAATCAGTTGTGCAGGCTGGTAAAGGATTAATGATCTGGCAGCATTTGATTTTAATGGAATCGGTCCTTTAATCACTGTAAATGGTAACAGAACTAGAAATGAGTACTTATTTCATCCAGAAAATGTTTCCAAACCATTAAAAGGAAGATCGGTTTCCAGATGGTGGCAAAATGGATCAAGACGACAATGCTTCTCCACATCGCGCCAGAGCTGTACAGACCTAGTTTAACCATAACCATGGTGTAGTTCATTATCTGAAATGGTCATCAAAAGGTCCTGATATTAATGTAATAGAAAATTTGTGACATGGACTCGAAAGGCATTTAAAAGAGTCGAATTACCATCTAAGAAATCTCAAAGAACTAGAAATATCACTGCATAAAGCATAGTCTGAAATCACTGTAGAGACATGTCAGAAGCTTATTGCATCAGTACCACGACGAGTTAATGCTCTATACAAAACAAAAGGCTGAAGTATCAGATATTAGATGAGGTGACAAATCCTTTTGCCAGAACGTTTATATCGGAACAATTACCTAACTAATGTGGGACAAAGTCGAAAGATCACTTCAAAACTTGGAAATAAAACCATCCAAATCTGACCTAATTTACAGCAGCCATTTAAATAATCATGGATCAGTATTCCTAAGCAACAGTATCATCAAGTTGTTGAGTTCATGCCGAAGAGAAAGTTGGCTGTGTCTAGAGCTTAAGATGGACGTTGTTACTATAGAGGATTGTATCCCTTAATGTTTATATTTTACAATGATAAGTGTCAAGCTTTGAATTAAAAATTTAAAGTATTATAATTTTTATGAGTTAATGAGTGAAAATTGTCCTTACGATTTTCTGTAACTCCTTTTTTGAAACAGTAAAACTAATGAACCCAAAGATGATTTTTTTTGTAATAAAAGAGTAACTCTCTCTGAAAGTTTTAAGATGCACACAGACGAAAAGCTACAAAAAATAATAACGGTTTAGTTTGAAAATACAAAGTATTTTAACACAGTAGACAATTTTTACTGACTTTATTAAAGTTGTTTAGCGTAGAATAAACTTTAGACTAATGAGAAAATGAAGTTGACACGAGAACATTATCGTGCTATGATTTTCTATGATTTTAAAGCGGGATTAAATCAAAACGAATGCGTTCAACCACTGAAATTAGCATTTGGTGATGAATTCCTATGTCGTTCTACTATATTCAGATGGTTTGAAGAATTTTGCAGAGGTCTCAATTCCCTTCAGGATGAAAACACAAGAAGGCCGCGTTTGGCAGTAATTCCGGATAATGTGTCTGTCATACGAAAAAAGTTAATGGCTGATAATCGCTGTACCTACCAAATGATACAGAAAGAACTTAACATTGGACCTGAAGTCATGTACAAAATCATTCATGAATTACATATGAAAAAGTAGTTTGCCATTGAGTTTCCCATAATCTAACTGAGCACCAAAAAGAGGAGCGCGTCAGAATCTGTAAAGAAACCCTTAAATTGCTAAATGATGGTAGCCACCGCATCATTTCTAAAATTATAATGGGTGATGAAACGCGCTCGCGCACATTCCATTTTTTGACGTTCCAACACGTCAAGAAAGCAAAGTATGGGTATTTGAAAATGATCCCACGCCGACACTGGAGAAAAGACAAAGAAGAATGAAAAAAGTAATGCATGCCGTTTTTATCATAAGTACGGGATTGGTGAAGGCCATAAAGTTGGAAGGACAAAAGACAGTAATAGCAAACAACAGTAAGCAGTTGAACAAGATAGTAATGCCAGTAAGACAATAGTGTTACCACTAAACTCTTGCTGAAATTCTCCAAGAAGTAATTGTTAGAGAACTAATGCTTCACCATGACAATGCATCTTCCCATACAGCCATATTAACAGCTGAGTTTCTTAAGCAAAAACAAATTAAAGTGATAGAACACATCCACTTTGACATGCACATCATACTTTGAACAATCCTACAATTTTGTAATCCTAAATTTTTAAAAACCTTGATTTATTTTAAAAATTTCAGAATGATCCTCGTAAGAGAATGTAAATTTATAGCAGAAATGTATATAGCAAGAAACTACAGTAATCATAAACCTTTGCTAATTTCAAAATCATTATTATGTATGTATAATGCTGTAAGCTTTTAACTTTTCTTTGTTTTGAGGGTTAAAAAAAGAAACTCAAATAAAGTTATTATTAATAAAACATCTTAATAATTTTTCAAGCAATGTAATTAATTTATTAACCCCTCATAGTATTATATGTAAAAATAATGTAGATCAATTTTGTTATTGAGGTCAAGTTACTTTTAGTTATGAAATTGTTGGTAGTAAAAAGAAAGGAAAGGAAAAAGAAAAAATGAAATGAAACTATTTTATAAATACCTCAAATTCTTCTATATATATATATAAACAATTTATGTCATAAAGTAAAGCATCTTCACTTTGGAAAAATATAACTATTCAGTGCATTATTACTTTAGAAATATCCTTCTAATAGATATGCCCATTCCAGTAAAACGTTTTTACATACCTCGTTACGAACGATTTTATTTACTTCATCATACTACTGCAGTGCTTCTCAAACTTTCAATGTTTGCGATCCAATTTCCAATTATAATTTTTATAATAAATTATATATATATATATAATAACCCTCCTTATATAATAACAACGTTTAAAATGCAATAGTAGAGTATTTTGAAGCTAAAACTACAATATTAGTTTTATTATGAACCGTACAAATAAGTATTAAATTTTGTATGTATTACTTTTAATTAACACATATCTTCACTTCATTTTTTAATACTTTTTATTATTTATAATATATTACTTTTAAATAATAGGATAAGAGTATTATGTAATGTTTATTTCTAATTTTTTAATACTTTTTATTATTTATGTACATAAATATAGATTTATATTATTACTATACTTATATAATTACTAAATTATATATTACTTTCAAGTAATAGGATAAGTATTATGTTTATTTCTAATTTTTAAATTGAAACAGATTGAAAAAGAAATTTAATTAAATTAACATAGATATAATATAAATATAAAGAACTTAGAGTGATAATTTCTAATATTAAATCTTCCTTTAAAAAACTTTGTTCTTCAGGACAAGCACATGGGAGTCACTGATAATTATTACACTAGTTCTCTTACTTAAGTATTGTTAAATTAATTTTCAAATACATTGTGCAGTACTCATATGTTTATAAATATACACTGCTGGCCACCGTAAATAGCAACACCAGGAAAGACAAGAGATAGCACAACAAAATTTATTTTATAGATAACATGTTGACCAAGTATCAAATGACTCAATTTATAGACTTCTGTGAAGTGTGGTTCCTGCCAGAATCAGTAGCCGGAGTAGCCTCCATTGTTGGAGATCACCGCTGCCACACACCTCGGCATTGATTCAAAGAGACTTTGGATGTGTTCTTGGGGTACACAGACCAAGCAGCTTCCACACGTTGCCAAAGTTGATCTGGAGTGGCAGCTGGGGGTGTAATCTGAGTCAATCGTTGAGCAACCATAGACCGCATGTTTTCTATCGGCGAAAGATCCGGAGAGCGAGCCGGCCAGGGAAGCAACTCAATCTGGTGATTGACGAAGAACCTTTGGACAATGCGTGCCACGTGTGGTCACGCATTATCCTGTTGAAATATAGATGTGGCCAAGCCCTGAAGGTAAGGAAGGACAACAGGCTCCAACACCTCGGAGATGTAGCGCTGGCTGTTTAAAGTGCCGGCAATGCGTACTAGAGGAGTGCGAAAGTGATATCCAATACCTCCCCATACCATAATACCCGGTGTAGGACCAGTGTGGCGGTGCATAACGCAGCTGTTCAGCATCCTCTCTCTACGGTGTCTCCAGACTCGAATCCGACCATCGTGGTGTTGCAGACAGATGCGTGACTCGTCAGTTAAGACAATTTCATTCCATTCTGCCGTCCACATCCTTCTTTCATCGCACCATTGGCGGCGGAGATGTCTGTGGTTCCGCGTTAAGGGTAGACCAAGCAATGGACGTCTTGCGGACAGACCACTTTGCTGTAAATGGCGTCGAATGGTACGCGCAGACACTGAATGAGGCGTTACAGACTCAATGTACTGTGCTATGGTTCGTGATGTGACTGAGTGATCCGTCACTGCTATGTGCTCAATTTGCCTGTCCTCACGTGAAGTGGTGCGCTGAGGTAAATGCTATCGACCACGTCGGTCCGTCGTACCCTCCTGCATCCAACGGTCACATATCCGCATTAAAATTGTTTGGTTTCGTCCAACACGACTACCGATTTCCCTGAAAGATAATCCACAATCTCGGTAGGCCACTATCCTTCCACTGTCGAACTCGGATACTTGATCAAAAGCTGATCGCTGTTTTCTACGAGACATAACTAATTTTTTTTGAAAAAACCGCAAGAAAAACACAATTGCCGAACTTGAAATCGTCGAAATCTCCATGCCTTAAATAGCGCTTTGAGGTGGCGCCACAGGCGTGCGTGAAGTGTGTCTGAGCTGAAATTCTAATAATTTGCATATCTCACCTCCGCTAATGCATGTTGTAAATTTCATGTTATTTGCGTGCTTCCTTCAGGGTGTTGCATTTACGGTGGCCACAGTGTATATTATATTAGTTTAAAAATGTATTTTTTTGTATTATGTCAGAATGGGTATTTTGTTTTGCTTCCTTCTGTAAATTAATAGTTTTTTAAATAATTTTTTATTTTCGACTTTTCGATATGCCCGCGCCTTCCAAGGGATGCGCGCCCCACAGTTTGAGAACCACTATACTACTGTATGAGTATTAAATCCTATTATTCTTTCATATTCAATACAATTGTCTTTTAATATATAATTAACTTAATTTTCTCCGAAGAACACTTGTGCTTTGAAGTTGGTTTCACACCTGGAAATGATGCATGTTCTGAATATATACAGGGAAAAATCAGAGTGAATCTGATGCACGTAGAGTTTGATAACTTAGTATTTAAATAAATAAATGCAATGCTTCGAAATTGTTATTGCAAAACATATTTGGGCAATTTATTTCTTAACATCGCACTCATTAAAATATTTAATTTTGTGGAGTCAAGGCGAATCAAAATCTCAACTAAAAACCAATGAAATCCCAAGGAAGGCAGCTTAGAACTTTTGAACCAGCTGTTACACTATATAATGAATGTCTACTGTGTTAAATTAATTAATGTGGAAAGATTTATCTAACCATAAGTACTGGAAAGCCAGAGAAAAAGCGGAAAGAAAAAAATAAAGTTTGATAAAAGCAAAAAACAGCTTAAAAAAGGTTTTTGTCCTCGAGAGACCGTATTTCTGCTCCCTTTTTTCAACAGAAAAGTTTAGAAAAAAGCTTTTTCATGTTATATTTGTTACGAAAATATTTTCAGAATTCCAGAAAAGTAGTAAAGTTTTTGAATTAAAAAATTACTTTGGGAAAAAAAATTATTTCAATGAAAGTAGGGCTTAAATATAAAAGAGGGGGTACTATATAACTACTTTCTTTATATTTGTCTGGTCTCATTGTTAATAAGTAAATAAATTTATTTTAACAAGTATTAGTAAAGCTTTGTCATTAATTAAATAAGAAAAAAGCAAATTAAAAGTTGTTTCATATAATTACAATTTTATAAAGAGATCTGACGTCTTCTGTGGAACTATTATGTGATTAATAACAAGATAATAGGATGAATAATAAAAAATTATTTATACAAAATAATAATTGGGAATCACAAAAAAATTGAGAAGATTTCAAGTCACAGTAATAATTTAAAACAATTAGTCTTCTCTGCCATTAATGTTTTTTTTTCCAATTCCTACTATTAGCTCACTCTCTCTCTATACAGGATGTTTCATAAATGATGGGAGTAACTTTAAGGGGTGATAGTACACATCAAGACGAGTAATAGTAAATAGGAAACCAATTGTCCCAAACGTCTTCCGAAGGAGAAAGGCGCCATCAAAGTTTAGGGTCCTAAATTTCAAATGATGATAAAAAACGGAAAAATGGATCGATTCATTTGCGGTTTTCACTAAAATCATTCTTTAAATTAGTATTTTCTTAAAAAAAAGTTTTAAAGACAAAGTTAAAAAAACGCCGTTAGAGGGCGCTCTAGACTTTGGAGTATTGAACAACTACCTTTTACCAGTATTTTTTTTATTTTGTTAAATGTTTACAAAAGCTTAGATTTTAACTTGAATTTTAAGCGCAAAATTGAAACCATCGGGAGCGGTTAAGTAGCGCAAATGTAACCGCGTTCAGGGGGGAAAAATTGAAATGCTCGTATGTAATGATCAAAATAAAAAACGATAAAGCAAACTTTAAGAGGTGATAGTGCAACACCAAAACAAGCAACATTCATCAAAGAAATCATACTCATAATTTTAACCCGAAGGTGATAGAGGGCGCTGAAACAGATTTCGTTTTAAGAGACAAAAAAGGAAACAAAGAACATTTACGTTATAAAAAAAAGTTTAATTAGAAATGATTGCAATAGCTGTTCGAAACACTGACCATTAGAGGCGATGCATGCGGTACAACGGCGAAGAAGGGATTCACGAACCCTCTGAAACACGCCAGGAGTATCGCGCACCTCTCCTGCAGCTGCCGAAAGTCTGGCGACGAGTTCTTCTGCAGATTTGATAGGAGTCTCATACAATAGACTCTTCAGGTGTCCCACAAAAAGAGATCCAGGCATGAAAGATCAGGCGATCACGCTGGCCAAGGGACAGGACCACCTCGCCTAATCCATTGATTTGGAAAGGTTGCGTTTAGATAATTTCGCACCTCTGGCGCAAAATGAGCTGGTGCTCCATCCTGCTGGAACCACATTACTCGCCGGATACGAGGGGGAACATCTGTCATCATTTCCGGCAGCACCTGTTGCAGAAAGGTAAGATATTTTTTTCCATCCAGGCATTCTGGTAGAAGATAAGGTCAAGTAGATGGTCCCCAATTATTCCTGCCCAAACATTTATGGAAAATCGTCGCTGATATGCATGTGTAGAAGACGCATGTGGATTTACATCTGCTCATTGGTGGGAATTGTGGGTGTTAAATGTACCGTCACGTGTAAATGTACATTCATCTGTAAAAAGCACAGTTGCACCAAAATCGGGATTTAGGGTGTTTTTCTGCAGATACCAGCTAGCAAAATCCATTCGACGAGGAAAATCCCTTTGAGTCAGTTCCTGGACTCGTTGGACATGAAAAGGATGCATACTTTCATCCTCTAGTACTCGCCATGTCGTGGAGGGTGATACTTCAATTTGACTAGCCACTGCTCACGTGCTTGTATTTGGATGATCAGCCACCATATCCAAAATTTTTTCTTCCACAGCTACCATTCTGTTAGACTTCGCACGGCCTGCATTTGAACGTGCACCAAAAAAGGATCCTGTCTCACACAACTGTCTGTGAAAGCGCAAAAATGTTTTATCATTGGGCAACCACCTGTTTGGGAAAGTTTTTTCCGTACAATCGTTCGTGCCTCTGCACTATTCCCATTTGCAGTTCCGTAGATGAAGTGCATATCAGCCTTTTCTTGATTAGTGAAGGGCAACCAACATCTTTCGTTACGTTTGTACCGTGATTTGCACTTGCACACTCGGGTCAGTGGCTTTTATCTTAATAACAATTTGCATATGCGTTCGTCTTCTTCCCCATATCACAAAATTTTATATTCTTCCAGAAACTAGCAGCTATAACGCTTGCATGGATAAAATTTGAAGATGCTCTAACACGTTTGCGTTTGAATTCAAATCATGCATTTTCTAATCAAAGTTGATTGTTTTTATGTTGTACTATCGCCTCTTAAAGTTTGCTTTATCGTTTTTTTATTTTGATCATTACATACGAGCATTTCAATTTTTCTCCCCTAAACGCGGTTACATTTGCGCCACTTAATCGCTCCGATGGTTTCAATTTTCGCTCAAAATTCAAGTTAAAATCTAAGCTTTTGTAAACATTTAACAAAATAAAAAAAAATACTGGTAAAAGGTAGCTGTTCGGTACTCCAAAGTCTAGAGCGCCCTCTAACGGCATTTTTTAACTTTGTCTTTAAAACTTTTTTTAAAGAAAATACTAATTTAAAGAATGATTTTAGTGAAAACCGCAAATGAATCGATCTATTTTTTCCGTTTTTAATCATCATTTGAAATTAAGGACCCTAAACTTTGATGGCGCCTTTCTCCTTCGGAAGACGTTTGGGGACACTTGGTTTCCTATTTACTATTACTCGTCTTGATGTGTACTATCAAACCTTAAAGTTACTCCCATCATTTATGAAAC
>BMAO01006736.1:0-28910 GCA_019973975.1 Trichonephila clavata
TGAATAGTGTAAAGTTAGTATCCACTCACTGAAACAACTCGTCATTGGCTACTGATCTCGTAATTTTGAAAGGATCAAGTGACGATTTCTGAAAGGGCATCTTACTTTACCAACTTCAACACTACGCTTTGTGAGTACTTCGAGCCTTGACGGATTTAAAGTGCCTCACCTTCTCTAAATGAAAGATTTTAGTGGCATCAGGACTCGAGCCCACGATTCGGCAGCGCCAGTGATGAATCTGTGACCATGTATGTTCAATTGTTCAAAACGGAATTGTGCCTATCTATAGTGCCCCTTAACCATCTTGCAATCTTCTTAGGGGTCAATTTTCACCAAGTCCTTTCATAGTGGGCCTCTACTTATAAAGAAGGTATCTTCCAAATTTCAAGACCGTAGGTTTAATAGTTCCTGAGATATTGTGAGTGAATGAATAAGTGAGTTGCTTTTTTTTATATATATATTCAAATTGTAATAATACCATAAAAAGAAAATAAGCTTTATATTTGTAAAGAATTTTAGAAATATATTTAAAAAAAATAATCAATTACTATATACAATTTTGAACATTATAGAACAAAAATGATTACGTTTTACAAAAAAAAAAAAATAACATTCATCAATGCTTTTTTTAAGCACAATCATCTTAACAGATAAAATTTCTTCACACACAGTATGTTGTATAATATATCAAGCCAGAGTAAAGAAACGAAAAGCTCAAAAACACTATTTAATAATACGACACTCAAGCACTTTGTATTCGGTTACAATTCACAATCGCTTGGTTCTTTTCATTTTATAAAAATTTCGTATACTTTCAGAAAGTTGTTAGTAGCTTCTGTGCCCTCGTGATTGTTTTGTTTTAGTGAGTATAAGTTCATTATAAAACAATAAGAATTTTTGAAAACTTTTTTAAAACAGAAATTAGAGTAAATAATTATCTGAAAAAATTCTGCATTTTTGATGTGCATAACGTGTGCATACAGAAAGAACGTGCTTATACAAAAATGACAATTTTAAACACAAGGAATTTTGTTTTTATGTAAAGGAGGTATCTATATATATAAAGGAGAAAAGCGACACGCTTACTGACTGACTAATCACGATATCTCCGAAACTATTCAACCTACAGACTTGAAATTTGGTAGACATGTTCCTTTCATCGAGTAGAGATCAGCAAAGAAAGGATTTTTTTTTGCGAAATTCGAACCGAAAGGGGCGTTACGGGGGTGTTAAGGGGTGTTATAAATAATTGTTTCTATTTTTACACTACTCAACGTACAATCTTGAAATTCGGTAAGCAGATTCCTTTCATAGAGTAGAGATCCGCTACAGAATGGGTTTTGGGAAAATAGCCCTCTAAGGTGTGGTGAGGGGGAATAAGGGGCTTAAAAGATAAATACTTCCGTTTTTAAAGTATTTGGCCTACTGGCTTGAAAATTGGTAGGCATAGTTCTTTCATGGGAGTTAATATCCACTACAAAATGAGTTTTGGGGAAATTGACCCCAAGGGATGTTGGGGGTCAATAAGGTTGGGTTAAGGGCGTAAAAGATAAATATTTTCGTTTTTAAAGTATTTGGCCTACTGGCTTGAAAATTGGTAGGCATAGTTCTTTCATAGGGAGTTAATATCCACTACAAAATGAGTGTTGAAGGGGAGGGGTTAAGGGAAGATATAAACAATTATTCCGATTTTTAAACTATTAGACGCACAGTCTTGAAATTTCTTAAGCAGGCTCCTCTCACGGTGTAGAGATAGATACGCCACAAAATGGATTTCGTGAAAATAGACCCCCAAGTTGCGTTAAGGATCTTAGGGGGCGTTATAGATAATTACTTTTTCATTTTTAAACTCCTGGAAGCACAGTCTTTAGATATGATACACAGAATCCTTTTATGGAGTAAAGATTCAATATATAATGTGTTTTGTGAAAATCAACCCCCAGGTGGCGTTGCGGGGTCTCAAGGGGGTTATAGATAATTATTCCCATTTTAAACTATTAGACGTACAGTCTTGAAATTTGGTAAGCATATTCCTTTCGCTGAGTACAGATCCTCTATAAAATGGGTCTCGCGCGAAAACTAACCCCCAAGTTTCATTTCGGGGGATTAAGGGGTGTAATAGATACATATTTCCGTTTTTAAACTATTCGATCTACTTGCTTGAAAATTGGTAGGCATGTTCCTTTCATGGAATAGAGTTCCTCAAACACAGAGTAAAACAAAAATCGACATCCAAGGAGGGTTGCAAGGGGTGAAGGGGAGTTATATGAAAAAAATCCTGTTTTAGAATTGTTAGACCTGTGTACTTGAAATTTGTTAAGCATGTTCCTTTTGTTGAATAGGGATCCACTAAGAATGCATTTGACGGGAATCAACTCCTGGGGGAGCAAGGGGTTACTGGAGCGTGTTGACAAAAAATTTCTTTTTTCGAACTACAAGAACTATAGTAATGGAATTTGGTTTACATTTTTCTTTTGTTGAATTTAAATCCGCTAAGAACTGGTTTTGGGAGAATGACTTTCAACGGAATTACGGAGGGGGGGGGGGTATTGATAGTAAAAATTTTGTTTTTATCCTATTACATTTATATTTGAAATTTGGCTTCCATGTTTATTTTATGGAGTAGAGATCCACCTAAAATTGATTTTGCGGAAATCCACTTTGTTATAGGGTTTCGTAAGTGTAAACATCATTCTATACTCAATTTTAGAGAATATTAGGTAATACAAATTAGTAGTTCTGTCTTTTTATCAAGAGGGGAGAGTTACAAGTATACGTATATTTTTCAATGCAATAGAATTCTTAATGCTAGGTCATAGATATCAATATTTTGTATATATATAAACAGATATAGTTATAAAACATCATGAAATACCCAGCGAAACGGGAGGTTAACGGCTAGTATATGTATATATAAATATACTGGATGAACTTTATAGGAGCAAATAAAAACATTTTTCCCCTATGTACGGGAATTATTTAAATACAATTAAGAATCTAGTTGTATAAACGATCATGGAATTTAATTTTGCAATTTATTTTTTGATTTTTAGGCTTCAAATTACTGCAGTAGCTGGCATCAAATTATTTCGATATTTTGTTGAGTTACGCATTCTGAAAATTAGGCCGACGACATGCTGATCTGCCAAACACTAAAATAATATAAAATTGTCAAAAGAAATTTCGAATGATTTATAGGGTTGTTCGGAAAGTAATTTCGTTTTTTCCCGACAGAGGATTTAATTGTATTTTTTGCACCCAACTTCACATTTAAGCCGTATAATTTTTATATGCTTTGAGAGCTCATATAGCAAGGTTTGTGTGTGAAAAATTCCAATTAAATCTACGCAGTAGTTTTTGGTTAATGCCCTTTTAAATATGGAGAGCGATAAGCAGCATTTTCGACATATATCTTACTGTTTTACTACAGAAAGGCTAAAAATGCTGTTCAAGCCAGAAAGAAATTGACCGATGTGTATGGAGCAGGTGTGTTGACAGTACGCCAGTGCCAGAACTGGTTCGCTAAATTTTGATGCGGCAATTTTGATGTCGAAGATGCACCACGTTCGGGAAGGCTGGTTGAAGCTAATAAAGACGCGATAAAGGCCTTAGTTGATGCGAACCGGCAAATAACACTTGAGATCGGATTGAGGTTAAATTTATCAAATTCAGTTTATGACCACTTGAAAGGCCTGGGATTATCCTCGAAGCTCGATGTATGGGTTCCCCATGTTCTCAACAGAGAGAAATCTGTGTCGCCGCATTGACGTCTGCGATTCGCTTCTCAAACGTCACGAAAATGATCCGTTTTTGAAGCGCATCATCACTGGGTACGAAAAATGGATTGTATACAACAACGTCAAAGGCAAGAGGTCATGGAGCAAAAAAGATGAACCGGCTCAAACCATTTCCAAAGCCGATATTCACCAAAAAAGGTGATGCTGTCTGTTTGGTGAGATTTTAAAGGAATCGTTTTTTTTTTTTGAGCTTTTACCGGATAACACAACGATTAATTCGGAAGTCTACTGTCATCAGCTGGACAAACTGAACGATGCACTTCAACAGAAAAGGTCAGAACTAATCAACAGGAAAGGTATTGTGTTTCACCAAGACAACGCGAGACCTCACACAAGAGAGAGTTTGGTCACTCGCCAAAAGCTTTTGCAGCTTGAATGGAATACAATGCCACACCCACCATATTCTCTAGACCTGGCACCATAGGATTATTATTTGTTCCGGTCACTCCAAAACTTTTTAGACGGTAAAACCTTCACCTCAAATGAGGAGGTCAAAAACCACCACGATCAGTTTTTTGCCAGCAAAGACCAAAAATTTTATGAGCGTGGAATTATGCTACCAGAAAGATGGCAAAAGGTGTTGGACCAGAACGGCCAATATATAATTTAATAAAGTATTTGTTTATTATACGAAAACTGCCTTTCATTTCCACAAAAAAAAAGCGAAATTACTTTCCGAATAATCCAATATATTCCCTTTTATTAATCACTCCCAATTTCTTTTATATAAATCTTAACTACCTTTTTTTCAGTATCTTAAAATACCTAAGGTATAAAAAGTTTCTTTAAATACCTTTTTTGTCACAATAATCATCTTACACTGCTACTGCAGAAATTCACTCTGCACAATTGATTTAAAATATTCATGAAAAATTATTCAGTAATATGGATCAATTTTAGAAAATTTAAAATTTCAGTAATAATAGTAATTTAAAAAAATATGCAATGTATGTTTTTTATAGAAATATTCCTAGAAATGTGTACAATGTATCACACACACAGTATGATTATATAAATTTCTACTTTAGTATGGTCAAGATAACTTTTTTTGTGAATTATATATATTTTTGATGTAAAAATTTAAGATAAAGTAATTTTTTTCACATAAATTCACAATTTCTTTTTAATTATGTAGCAAACTGAAATGTTTTAGTATTAATATATTACGTCTTAATATTAATATAATTATTTCATATGTGTGACGTTTAATTTCACGTAGTAAGTAAAAAATATTAATAATAACGTGTAATTAAACTCAACTGTGCGTTTCAAATGAGAGAGAATTCACTTTCCTAAATAGAACAGTGTTTTCCATGTGTTTGTGTCCTTCACTAATTCATATATCATACCGGTTCTCGATATAGATATTTTGTTTAGAGAAAAAGGCGAAAATTTGATAAAATCTGACGATTTTTCCAAAAATGCACACGGTTTTTTTTAGAATAGTCTAACAATACACGAGTCTTTGTTTTTGGTCGCTTTATTATTAAAACTGAATGACTAATCAAAAGTTATCACTCGTTATATATTGAAATCCAACTGATGCATTAAAACGCAATTAATTCTAAATCGCGCTATTTCGCTTCCCATATTGTTCTGATGTTCGAATATATAATCTTGTAAGGACAAATTCGAAATTTTTATAAGAAACTGAATTTAAATTCTAATTTCTGATTAGATTTTCGAATTTTTTTTAAAATTGGGTCACAACTTTTTAAGTGTTTAAAAAGTATAATTTTATGTTTGAAATAATATATCAATAGTTTAAATTATGATTTAAAAAGTCTAATGACTTGCAAGTCAGAATGAAAAAGGCTTGCGATGTGTTTTTTGCATTGCTTGATATCAATATTTATTAATATTCTTTACAGTTCTGCATTGTGATAAAATAGCAAAACTTTTCGTCGGTGGATTAATTTAATCCCTGTAAATAAGTTAAGTAATCAAAAAAGTAATTAGTAAGGAAATGATATTTTAATTAATCGTAACTAATTTTGATACGTTTTTAAAGTTCTTGTGTGTATCATATTCTGGAATATAAACATATTTTAATTGAATGCTGAATATCTCGTAAGCAATTTAATTGTAAAATACCAAATTTTTTTACTTGTTAAATAAAGTTTCTCTCGCATTACGTATTCTTTTAAATTTATGCTTCAGAAATTGGATATGATAATCACACGTGCGAAAATTGATTCTCCTTAATAAATAGATAATAGATTTGCTTTTGCACTAACGTCGCTTTTTCATACTCATTGTTAATTTCAAAAAATGGTACTATTTTTTTTATATCGGAGCGCTGCGCCCCAGATTGTATTTTTATATTCACCAAGATAGTTGATAATATTATAATATAGTTACCTTGATATTTTTATCGAATATAATGTGGTTGGCATGGGAAAAACTTATTTTATATTTCATTTTTCTTGGTTTTTTCTTTGCGGGAACCCTATTAATTTCAAATGATTTTAAAAAAAGAGAGATCATTTAAAACTTAACCATTTTCATTGCATTGCTTCTTCAAGCGACAACTAAAGTCTTGTGTTTGTGCTATTTTCAAATATGGATATTTCTAATATCATAGGTAATTTTTAAAAAGAATATCAGGGCTGTGCTTTTAATTCTAACGGACCTAATTCCTAATTTTGGTCAATTTTGTTACCTAAAAGAATTTTTTTTTTTTTTTGTCAAATTAAGATTTTGCTGAATCGAATTCATAACATTCATAAGTCAATGAATTATTATCTTGTCCTGATAGTAATTTTTTTTCCATTTGAAATTTTAGTTTTTTTTCTTTTTTTTTAATTTTATTTTTTAAAACTACGCATTTTCAATATTTTACTTATTTTTACTGCTTTCTTCGGCATTTCTACATTCCTCATTCTATTTTATATATATATAATTCCGGGTATTCATTTTCTCATGCTGTTCTCCACAAAAAAAAAAGTTACTAATTTTTTAATTTCTTTTTTTGTTTCATTTAAACTCGAGGCTGTTTCAGGATTTCAAAAACTTTCATCAGAAAAAGTGGTTCTTTAAAATTATTTTCTTGACCATTTGTTGCAGCTAGGCTGCCATCTTGGATTTCATATCACTCGACAACAAGCGCTGCTTGATGTGTAGCACTCCCATATAAATTAGTTCCTTAATTATTAATCGCAAAAAATAATCTTTGAACAATTTGTTTTATTAAGTAAGCTTAGAGAAACAATTGTCTTTATACATTTTAAATTTTCCGTAGGTAATTTTATACTAGTATTTTGAAGCATGGAAAAGAATTGTGTTAAAAATATTTTGTTTTAACCAAAAATGAAGCGTACGTAGTATTTTCCAAAAGTTCAAAGACAAGGTGGGGAAAACCTTACCCTGAATAGTCCACAGCACCAAAGTTACATGCAACTTCAGAGTAATCTCCTTGGGCGACTATGTTCTTATACCATAGTTCGTATAACTTCTGGAAGCTATTTTTTGCAAACTTCCGTAAGGCCTCCTGTGGTGCTTCCATTTTATCCGGTGACACAAAATGACGTTCATGTAAATGTTTTTCCATTGATCGGAACAGGCAAATGTCACACGGGGAGAAGTCTGTTGAACAGAGGGGTGTGGAAGAACATCAGTGCGAGTTTTGGTGAGGGGCGCCTTTATCAATTAAGATAGATGTGCTGGTGCGTTGTCATGCTGAGGATACCAGTCGTTACACTTCTAGAACTGAGGGCGTTTACGACGAATGGATTCCATCAAACGGCGTCTTCGGGAAGTATGTAGTCTCAGGGATTTGTTCAAGTGTTTGGCAATAATCTTTTCGAAAGCAGCTTTTTCGGCATTCCGTGTAGTTGAAGGTCGTCGAATGCGTTCATTGTATTTGATGGATTCTTGACCCGCCTTAAAACGCAGATGCCATTCGTAAATCTTGGATCTCGCCATGGTAAATTCACCATGCATTATTTAGCATTTCCAAAGTCTCCATCGATGTTTCAGCTAAACGTGTTAAGGGAATTTAATGTTCAACGCTGATCAAGAAAAGTCATCTTTCTTAAAGAATAGAAGCTAACTAGCTTCAGAAGATAACAGCTGCGCGTGCGGTTCGGTCACATGACAGGGACTAAACCAACCTGGCCAGGTGGGAAAGGGTTAAGAGAATCCATTTCAAGTGGTTAAACTTTAGGTACTTGCTTTCATCGTCAGTAATGGCTGCTGTTCCAGAAATTTTCATTGTACTACATGTATTTTTTTTTTTTTTTTTGGAAATAGAGTTTACATTACGTTTATAGCCAATTTGTTTGAATTTGCGAGAAGATGAGTGCTAGAACTACTTTGTTTATGTTAGGTAAATATTTTAGCAATTTCAATAACTGTGTTTGTTCTGTATTCTATGATATGTTAATTGTATGCAGTTTTGTTCTTATTTCAGAATTTTGCTCTTACGTGATAAATATCCACAGGGAGATTTATTGAGGCTTGAAGGTAAATTGCGACCGTTGAAGAGTTTTGGAAGAAATTTAGTTTTTGTCATTTCTTCCATAATTTAATACCCGAGGACCATTAACACGAGGAAATGCTACTTGCCTAGGAAAAAACGTAAAAAGAACCTGGAGGCGAAAGGAGTTTCAAACGATTTTACCTCAGCGTGGTGGGGGAGGAACATTTGTGTGATGACTTATATTCACCAAAAAGGTCTAAGCAAAAAAGATTCTACAAAATCAGGTCTGTGAACTAATAATCGAAAGAGATATCCCATCTGAGGGTATTAAATCTGAAAGGAACTAAGGACTGCATCATCCCTGGTGTAAAACATTGAAAATTCTGCAGGTAAGAAAATTAAATTGTTATTTTTGTGTTAAATAATCAAAGTGTTAAACTTTTAGAAAAGTATCAAAGTGAAAAAAAAGGTTGTTACTATAAGAAAATATTCTTGTTTTAAATGTTTAAATCGGGTGGTTTAAGTAAAAATTGATATTAAAAATATTAGTTTTTCTAAGCGTAATTCTCATTTTGAAATTATGATCACAATTCGATAAAAAAAACATGATCATGAAGATTTCTTTGAACTGAATTCTCTAAAATTTCACTGCTAATTTGATTTTGGTACGCTGCCCGCTAAATTGTTTTAAATTTTTGATGTGTTTCTATTTTAAGCCAAACTACAATTTTTAATTCTTAAAAATACTTAATTTTTTTTATCTTGGAGGCTGTTATTCCAGTACTCGTGTTCTATTTTCACATTCCACAATAACACTTAAGTTGTTTTTTTTCGACTTTACTTTTAAAAACACTACAGCGTCCATTGTGTTAATTTTTTATTTCCGCATTTATAGAAATAGTTCCTTTGATTTTTTTTTTAATACTGGTGCTAATATTTTTCAGCTTCGTATTACATAAAAAATGCAAGAAAATCAAGAAAACTACTTATTTCGCACTTTTTAAAATATTTTTTTAATGTTTGTAATTTAACTGTATTCATCTTAACGTCAAATTTGTCATTAAAAATTTTTACAACTCATTTTCTTAAGTGCTAGGAAGACATTTTGGAAAATTACTTTCCACCCAATTGCCCTTGGGCGGGTAGTGCACTTATAACACATTTGTTCCTTTTTATCGAGTTATGTTAAAAACATATTTTAAAATGCAGATTGTCGTACTTGCATACTAGTTGATTTCAAAATGCAACTGATTTATCACGTTTCTGAATATTAAATTTGGAATGTGTATTTTTCAAGTTTTTAATTGATCAATTTCAAAGAGTAAAATGCGCTTAATTCGTATTTTTTAAAAAAAATGAAATGTTAGTGCATACAATTGGTACTATACATTAAAGAAATTCTTATTTACTATTCATATATAGATTTTCTAAAATTGTTCCAAAAAAACTTTTTTTTTTAAGTATATAAGCGAATACTATATCTCGCCTCGTCATGAAGCGATTTTTTATTTCGCATTCTTAGAATTATTTTACATTTTCGTATTCTACATGTATATGTGTTCAAATTACGTAGCGGATTGAAGTCAGATTAGAAAATTTAACTGCATGCATTGACTGGAATGCCTTTTTGAAAATATACATCCGACATTTTTTTTTATTTCTCATAAATTAAGTAGCAATTAGTTCATTTAATAGCATGGAATAGATTATCATTCAGTTTTTGTTTTTTGTGTTAGCTTTTTTCTGAATATTTTAGGATTATTAAGAAGTAAATCTCAAAGGTAGGTGAATTTATCAAAAATTTATTGAAAATACTTTTACAAAATGTGCACCGTGTGGCTTAAATTATGTTTTTGTGTTTTTGTCTTTCGAATGTTGATGCCCAGTTTATATACAATCGAACCTCTATATTACGAAACTCTATATTTTAATTTTTTTTCTATATAGAGAACTTTTCCTGGAATAAAGAACATTTAAAAATTTTCTTCGTAAAATAACCTCAAAATAGCGATGTTCATTTCCTATATAACGAACTTTTACATGTGATTCAATTTTTCTCCTTTATTTCTAAGGTATATCTGAACATTTCAAGTTATTCTCTCTTCTAACACATTCTATGGTGGACATAAATCTTAGATTGGTTTTATTAGGTGCCTAGCACGCCGAGAGTAATGGGATTCTGGGCTTTTGATCCAAGAAATGCAACCATGAAACCTCCCCCCATTGTCCAGTTCACTAGAAACATAACAGCATTTTTTCAAACACAGACTCAAACAAAATTAAATGATTTTATGAGAATTAAATTTAAGAATGCATGCAATAATGTGTGCTTAGATTTTCGAGTTATGAAATAATGTATGTTTAAAATTACGTGCATGCTTTACATTAAAAAACGTCTTTAAAATTCATAATTTTAATATAAAATTATTTTCTTAATGTTGAAAATACATTACATTTCTCGACATTCTCTATACTTGTTTTTCTAGCAGTTTTTTGATGTGTATGGTGTATAAAATAAATTGATATTAATTTATACGAAAAGGGGTGTAAATAATTATTTTTTAATGTATAGTGTTTATGAATTTAGAATTTATGTTATGTGGCTTATTTGAAGTATATTGAAAGATTAATTTTCCATATAGCGAACTTATATTCTGGATTTAGCGACTTCGTTAAATAAAGGTCCAACTGTATTTAAACCAGAAAGATTAACACGGTTTCTCGATTAGAATAAATCAGTAAATCGGTATATCTCTTAAAGCAAGACCTTCTCGTGATTTTTTATTTTCTAATCGCAAGATTCAATTAAATTTCAAATTATATACATCTTGATTATCGAGATAAAGTAAATCTGCTGGTTTCATAAAATACTCTACATCAATTTTCTTTTTTTAAAATTTAAGCTCAATTTTTTTATTGAGGTTAACAAAGAAAACAGTGTGAACAACTTTTCACAAGAAAAACATGTTGAAGTTCGGTGTGTTTTGATTAATTTATAGTGTTTTTAATGTATTATAGGCGTAAAAGAAACTTATATTTACACATTTACCAATGTTTTGTATTAAACACAATTTCTTAATCTCATTAAAATATAATTTCTTAAAATTTTGTATGTAGATATATAATATTTCAGATAGTATCAAATTTATTAAAGTAGAAATTTAAAATTAACAATTTACGAGGATAATTCAAAATATCTGATCTACCACAAATCAACATAATTGTGCATTATAATAACATAATTTAATAGATCTAATTTTTTTTTTTGAGCGTGAGTGTACTTTTTCGTTCTCCTCGCGCAAATCTTGCCAAGAAGTCTTAATTGGCTACAACACACAATACACACATTTTTATGTTTTTGCTTTCATTGGTTTTACATCTATTTTTGATGTATTATGTAAAAGACTTTAGATAAAAAAAACGTGACTTGTTTTGATAATACAGTATTATAAGTTTGGTAGAGAGCGATAATATTCATTTTGGACTGGACTGTATCATTTTTGGCTTGCGCCAAGCGAAACGGAAAATTACCCTTTTTTACATCAGGTACAAAACATTTTAGTCTCGATTGTGCTTAGAGATTTCTGTTGTTGTTGCTAATCATCCAGGGTCTGTTTATATCAAACAAGATCAATTAAATAATTGACTCTCAAAAAATCCAGCACAAGAAAGGGATTCGTGTAGATATCTTTGCTTGTGAGTTCTATGCAACGCATTATGTGTTCGGGGAAAGCCTGGTGGTGATCTGGACAACCTTGCACAAAGGGAGAAGATTTGTTCACTGAGAAAGAGAGGCACTTGATGTGATCACTAGCAAGACGACAGAGTGTATTCTGGGAGCATCTGTCCCACTTGAGGGATAGGGTCAGTCCGGGTCTATTACCCGCATTCCAATGATGAATGGGAGGCGCCCTCCACTCCACCAAATTTTTAGCGAGTATAATTCCAGATAGGTAAGGATGGATGTAGAGGAAGTTGGAAGATTACAGCCCTCTGCTAGTTTGTCCGCCATTTCATTGCCGTAAAGTTCGATGTGAGATGGGATCCACTGAAAATGAATATCATGGTGCAGCGATATATGTTTCAGTTTGTGTAAGATGGAGACACTGGTTTGTCGACATCAATAAACCATTTCTATAGGTGTTGAAGTGAACTATGGTTATCGGAGAGATTCCAAAGATCACTGTAATTCTTCATAGATAGAATGGTCTTAAGTCCCGCGTCAATGGCTATTAATTCACTTCTGAAAACTGAGCAGAAATCCGGATTGCGATTTTTAACGGACAATTTTCCTGGGGCGCTTTCGATTTAAATACCTCTACTAGCCTGGTTAGATATTCTACCATCAGCATTTTAATTGCATTATTGGGGTTACTGTTAATGATCTCCAGTGCTAAATATCTGAGATGGCTAATGACAAAAATTTTCTTAATGATGGGTAAACTTAAGTAATGTAGATGATTTTGATTCAAAAGTTAAAAATAGTTTAAACATATTTACCTGCTGAGTTTTGGTAGTTGAGCTAGCATCCAGCTTTTCAACTTTGGATAGAACGAGGTGTTGTGGCTCAAATTTTTAGAAAGAACAGTTTTCTGCTCAAAATGACTGTAATATCTTTTATAAAAACAGTAATAAAACGCATCTATAACTAAATCTTATAAACGGATATTGGGTTACGGGGTTATAAATTGAAAACGGAAATATATAACTTTTTCTGCAAAGAAATAATCAAAATATAACTACCAGTAAGGATAACAAACACTTTAATTTCAGAAAACTGCTTTGGTTTTCATATTTTATTAAATAACAACAAAATATGCTTGAAATTCGGAGGTGGTTGCAAATATCGTTCCCTAACGAGTATTCTTTTTAGAATCATTTTATAAGTTCCACTTGTGTGTAACGGAATCTTTGAACTCAATTTTTAAGCTCAGATTGATTCGAAAATTTGCTCACTTGTCTAGGACCGATGGTAACACAATAATTTAATAATTTTGTTCCATTATCCTGATCAAGATCGTGAGGTTGAATGATTTCCCATTTTTAGATCTCATGCCGCATCTGGCGACTAATTTCAGATCCCATTTCCAGATTTGGCGAATAAGAGAATAATTTACTACTTAGTTTGATTAACTATAAAAGGGTATTTTTTAGTTTTTTAAACCATAATTTATTCAATATAATACGAATGATTTTTCAAATCGAAGACCCAAGTTAGATGATTATACATTTCATTATTGATTGAATATTGAAAAATTTCTATGTTGACGAATGAGGTTTCACGTGTAAATGATTATTTGATAACTGTTTATTTTTACCGGGGTTTTATTTATGTTAATGAATTTCATTTTTAAAAAGTAAATTAATGTTGAAATCAGTAAATACTTGCACATCCTCACTTGGAAAAAATTCAGGTTTCCATATCAGTATTTCAAAAAAATATTTCTCCGTTCTTATAGCTAATGTTTCTTGTAAAGAAATACATCCTTAATATTACCATTGCTATAGTCGATTTCAAAAAATAAATACCAGTGTACTGTTTTTGAGATGTGAATAAATTCAACGTATTAAATTTTTCATTTGGGGCCATATGCATAATAGTTATAAAATAGTTATCACATTTAGTGATCCAATTCTACCCAAATAAAGAAAACATGAAATTTCCTTAAGAAAACCCACTGAAATTTAGAATAAGGCATGTTGATAATTTAAAAAAAAGAATTCTTCTGGAAATGAAAACCTAATTGCTAAAAGCAAATTTTTATGAAATATCTGTGCAATAACCCTAAATGATGTAAATTTTCTAGTAAATAGACACAACGTTCCCAGATAGTAAGAGTTCGTACGAGGTAATGAACAAATGATTAAAATGGGATATACGAAACATTTTTACACTTTAAAATAGATCTATTTGACTCACAAATGTGAAATTAAAAGATCACAACTAATAAAAATTACAAGTATATATTTTCCTTCGTTTATAATATGAATTATATTCATTTTAAAAATCTTACAATATTAGAAATTTATGTATCTTTCAATTTTTGAAATGAAAATATCGTTTACATGTTTAGAAAACTAAATTTTAATTCTTCAAAAACCAAATTGGATTAATCAATCAAAGCATTGTCATTTCGTGAATGATTTTACTGTTTAATTTAGGAATAAAATAGACTAAATGAATATTTTGGTTACAGCGAGTTTAAAAAGAAAAAAAAAAGAACAGCAGATATTTGTTCATTGTTTCGAAACACATTTGTTTTATCTATAAAAATTATATTAAAATCAACTTAAATGGATGTATTTCATATTAATTCTAAGTTCGATTGGTGTAAAATGCAATATACGTAATGTAAACACAGCATCTATTATATCAAATATTTACTTAAGGAATTGGACAGAGAATTAGAATGTTCAATGCTAAAAAATGTCCGACTGTGTAATTTTGAATAATAAAAGAAAGGGAATGCTATGACAAACTTCAAAATTAATCCATTATCGTCACAAAATAATTTGAATAGTTTATTCATCAATTATAATTTAAATTTAAGTTTTAAGAGATTTAATAAGAGCATAACGACACACGTGAGGTTTGTTACAGCAAAGATTTTAAAGGCGACGATGGACCATGCTGTTTTACGTTTTCAGCATGTAGTTGCATCAGATGGCTCGCATATTGAGCACATCATGTGGTAATTCCATTGAATAAATAATGGCTTAATTGTTTTTCAAAGCGACTTTATGGTGTTGCATCTCTATTTATGTATTATCTTTGTTTTTGTAAATTTAGTTTTTGTGATCTGGCAACAAGAGAGTTGTTAATATTGCAGCCGATGTAAGAACACGAATGATGGAAGAACACGAATAAAAAGCTTACGGTCGAAAATAAAAATAAAAAAAGAAAGAGAGCAAACAAAGAAGAAAGAAAATATAATTCGTCAGATAAATATGACGCAAGAGAGAAACCAAGAAAAAAAAATCGTCATTTAAATATGAAGCAAGAGAGCAACCAAGTGGGAAAAAAATTGTCAGATAAACATGACGCAAGAGAGCAATAAAATAAAAGTAAAATAAAATTGTCAGATAAACATGACGCAACTCATCCAGCACACAAGAAATTGACCTCTCCTATAAACAACTATGTATCGTTCGTTCGCCTAACCAACTCACTGGTAGGGGAGTGTGCAGTGATACAATCTATATAAGCCAGTAACAACTTCCGCACCATGGTGATCATTTTGGTGTAGTGGTTAAGTTACTCGGTTTCGGACCAAAGGTCCCGGGTTCTGTCCTACCAGGTTAAAAACGTGCCACTTCAATGGATTGTTTAATTTGTGATCTTAATTTACGTTAATTTTGATTACTGTATAAATTTAATTCTTGAAACGAATTGTATGGAATTTTGATAAACAGTAAGTGATGTTTTATATTGTTTATATGCCTCTTAGAATATCATTATGCTCTGTCTATCTGTTCTGGAAGTTGTATATGCCACCTGTAATGGTACAGTGCCATCTATCGGGTGAAAATGGTGATTTTTTTCTTTGCATATTTCATTTGCGCAACTTCTGAAACGTGTAGATACCAAATTTCGCCGGACTATTCCCAGTGGTTTTCTCTCCAGCACCCCTTGAATACTTGTAATTTAATTATGGCCACCCTGTATATACTCGTAGATTAGTCAAAAAATTACATGCACGCTTTTGTATATATCAGGGGTCGGCAACCTTTTAGCTGTGGCGTGCCGAACCAATTTACCAATATGATACTGCGTGTCACGCAGTAGGACATGTTTGAAACAGTTCAATTCCCCCCCGAGATGACGCAAACAGAGTTTGAAAATACAGATGAATGAAATAGATGTACGATTTCATTATATAGTAATTTGCATCACTTAATAGTATTTTAACACATAAAACAAACAGCATAAAATATAACTATTTCTTCAGCAAAAATAAAAAAAGAATTAAAATTATAATTATATGTATTTTTAAATATATTTATTAAAATTAGAAATAGACAACATAAAACAGAGAAGTATTTCTCTACATTAGAGTTAAATAAAAAGACAAATTTCAATGTGTGAGCTTAATGCTAAAGCAGATTCAAAATATTTTTCATATAAGGAAAGAGATTTACTTGGATATGTAGAACCGAGAAAGCGGAAAGCCAAGTGCATGGAATTTTCTCTTTTTATGTAATTAAATCTCTCCAGTAATGACATTCAAGAATGTATAAAATAGCTGAAAATTTATATCTTTAATTTAGTATTTTTCAGACTTTTTCGTAATTCCGCAAAAGCCTATAATTCTGAAGAAGTATGTCACACAAATAACGTCCATTACAAATTTAACATCTATCCACTGAAAAATTGACTGATTTGTAGAGAAGTTCAGAGTGCCACTGAGAACGGTACCACGTGCCACATGTGTCACGCATACCATAGGTTGCCGACCCCTGAGATAGACTTTAAATTTTAACCATAGCTCAGAAGTGGATGGCAATGCATGAAAATGTGGAAAAAGTTCTAGTCTCGAACCGAAGAGACCAATCCGATTTCGAAAGGGGCCCATAATTCCGTAACTTAAACGAATTTACACGAACAAAGACCACCTGTTGATAGCATGGGCCGAGTTACGTAGACGTATTCAATTTCTTTGCTCTGGGGTCAAAGAAGTTAGCAAAAAATCCCGCAAAACAAGCAGTTGGACTTAGCTCAAATTTATCTGAGCGATGTGCTAATTACTCAAGGTAACAATAACAGGGCTTTGAACTTCTAAATATGTGTCTGCTTGAATTTGCAATGAGTTTTGAACTATTTTAAATGCAATCAAGTGGGACACTGTGAAGAGAGACAGGAAGTAAACAGAGACATCTGACGATTTTGATTTGAATAAACCCAACTCGTGCGCAAGTAGATACACACAACACAGCTATCTTTGACCGATACCGAACCAAAGAAGCGTGGGTTTTCAAACAATGCGGTCTCAGGTTCTGATAAATGTGACAGGAAATACGGATAGTGTAAACATGGACAACATTATATCAGGCGATATCAACGAGACTGGAGGGTTACAAAAAGTGTTAGAAATTTTCAACCGGGTGAGAGAGTGATGCTTCGCTAGAATATTAATGTAGAACAAGGACTTGCAAATGGTGCAATGGGTATTATTACTGAAATTGTTTGGCCGTTTTTTCTCAGTTATCAGATCTACGATACTGACATACTGTCTGTTCGTATCGGTTTTGGTAAAGATGGAATTCATTCCATCAAGCCAAAATCAATACAGTTTTCAGCACTTTGAAATTATGGAACAATCGAGCGAACACAACTTCCGCTAATACTATGCTGGGCCTGCACAGTCCATAAAATGCAAGGATGTACAGTGGAACATGCTGTTGTATACCTCAGGCCTGCACTATTTGCTAAAAGACAGGCATATGTCACGTTAAGCCGTGTCAGATCATTGGATGGATTCAGAATAGTGGAGCTCGATTGCTCGAAACTCGCAGGCAAGACACCGTGCAATGAAGGAGATGGAACGCATGTGACGATTAAAACATCAAGCATCATGAATAGAGTTATATATTTAAGATTTTGACAAACGGATTTGACATTATTTTTAAACTTGAATATACAAGGGGTGATCAAATGAAAAGGTACGAAAGGACACGGTGGGTACAAATATGGACTTTATTCAAAATATACACCCTAGGCCTGAGCACAACGATCCCACTGATGAACAAGCCGCAGGATTCCTTGTTCCCAGAATTCCTGTGGCTGTGACGAGACCCAGTCCTTCACAGTGTCCTTGAGTACGTCGTCCGAGTTGAAGCGCTTCCCTTTCAGGTGTTTCTTCAGTGGACCAAACACATGGAAATCGCAGGGTGACATGTCCGGACTGTAGGACGGATGGTCCAACGTCTCCCATTGGAACTTGTCCAGTTCCATTTGTGTGACTCTGGAGACGTGTGGACGCGCGTTATCATGGAGCAGAACCACACCCTCCGTGAGCAGCCCCGGTCTTTTGTTCTTGATGGACCTGCGTAGGCGTCGGAGTGTCTCACAGTACACATCGGAGTTAATGCTTTTTCTGTGCTCGAGTAATTCTGTGCTCGCATCATTTGGACGCCGCTTTTTATAAGAGCCTTTGCTCTCTCCTGCGCATGCGGGCACCCGCGCATGATCCGATCCCAGTCAGAGTCTCCAATGGCATCCCGAGATGTCTCGCTACATTCTCCCTTGGCGGAGTATGCAAATATTTAACTGTTTCATTTTTATGTCGTTTCGTACCTTTTCATTTGATCACCCTTGTATGTTTATAAAAAAATTATTTTCGCTTGCTTCGTTATTTTATTTCTAAAATAATTGAATAGTTTGGGTGAATTATTGGTAAATAGGTATGGCATTTTTCTTTTTCAGATATAACCAGAAGAAAAAAAGACAGATGAATCTGAAATTTATCTCATATCTCTGTAGTTACTTCATCAAAGTATTTAAAATCAATTCCAAAATTTCATTCACATAACCCTGAAAACAGGAAAATAATAATAAAATTAAAAACTTTTTTTTAATGTACCATGTGTTTATAACGGACTAAAAAGTATAAATTAAATTCTCTAATCTTAATGAAGATTTCTATAACTTTTTCTAAATTATCCTAAAAATTCCTACTTGGTAACTTTTGATGGCAATTAAAATGCTTGTAGGATGGAAACGAAAAACATGGGGCACATGCAATACATAACTATAAAGAGTGTAGAGAGTAGCTATCAGAACTTAATTATCTCTTTACATGATTTGCGGTACAATAAAATTGTTAGTTTAGCTATTAATGCATTAATTATTTGCTGCATGTGCCCCATGTTTCTCGTTTCCAACCTTATAAGTATTTTAACAGCTTTTAAAAGTTTCCAAGTATGAATTTTCAGGATAATTTAGAAAAAGTTAGAAATCTGTATGTGTTTTATCCTTCATAACGATTAGAGAAATTATTTTACTTTTTAGTCCATTACAAAAACATGGTACATTAATTTTTTTATTTTATTATTAATAGTTATTTTTTTAAGCATGGGATTTTTCAAAAAAGAGGAACCTAAAAAGTCGTTTTTTGGAATAGAAAATTAAATGGGTTCCATTACAATTTATTATTTATTATGCATTGTTTTATGTCGGTTTGGTGAATTATTAATTATTGTGAGTGCACGAATGGAAGAATCCTTCTAATAAATCTGAGTTGTTTTTCATTACGTAAATCCCTCAAAATTAAAAATGCAGTTTTTGCAGAACGAAACAATTTTTTGTTCATAGATTAACATTAATTTTTTTATAGCTTGATTATTAAAATATTAAGAAGCAGAACCGTGGTCAAAAAATTGTAACTCTTAACACGCCCTAAGATTTCTTTTTTAAACATTTTTTTTTTTTTGCATTTTTTATTTTTAAAAATGCTAGTTTATAATCTCCTAGAAGAAATAATTTCATGTTTTTCTTTTTTATTCAATGTAAAAAAAACCTTCGAAAAAAGATACAAGACAAAATGTTTATTATTTTATGAAGTTTTTACGTAAAAATCGTACATTGATTTATAAATCAAGTTTTAGTATGAAATCCTTCTTTAATGGAGATTTTTCATCCCAACGTTTTCCATAAAATAAACATGTTGCCTTTTTAAAGTTCAATTATTATACAAAGATGTCACTAAAGAGCATATTTTTCTTCCTCTTAAAGTATAAAAGTGTGTGCAATGACAATCATTACATAAAGTATAAATATTTGTTTCACGTTATTTAGAAGTTTTGCCGTTAAATTACATTCAAAGTAAATTGTAACCACTAGTTTAAGGAAAAGATTTTCAGAAAATAGGTTGACATAACAAATTAACAAGCCACACAAAGTTAGGTCGAAACAAAAATTCTCCAAGTACAAACCAATTCATTTATGGTAGCGTACGTAATCCTAAAAAATAAGTTGTATCATAATATGTATGTTTGTGTGTGTATGATGTGACTGTGAAGTCAAAACCTTTATTTTTTCATAAATGCGAGGCACATATGTTTAATGTACATAACAAATTAATAGTTTAAATATAAATGTGCTGTAATTAATATGTAGTTGATTTTTCTTGAGAGTGTTCAAATGTATTTTCATCCAAAATATTTAGATCAGAGTTCAGCAAACTATGGCACGCGGTACAATTCTGAGTGGCATTCAGCGCTACTTTACAAATTTGCCAATTTTTGAGCGGATGCAAGTTGATAAATTTGTAATGGATCTTATTAGACAAACATCTTCAAAATTATAGACATTTACAGAATTATGAAAAAAATCTGAAAGTAAATTTAAAGATAAATGTAGTCATTTTTGTAAATTATTGAATGACATTGCTGGAGAAATTGAATTGTTTCGAAAGAGAAAATTTCATCTACTGCTTTCCACTCACGCATATATAAGCAAAAATTCTCTCTTCACTTAAAAAATATTTAGAGTCCACAAAGAAATTACTTAACATCTGAATGGTCAGAATTGTGTCAAATTGAAAGTCTCAAATTATGCTCCTTATTTTGCGATATGTCATTGGAATGGTGTTACTACAAGTATCGATGCATGGTTTAATTTTTTAACTTATATTTTTATTTAACTACAATGAAATGAAATACTACTCGCATTTTATGTTGTCTACCTCCTATTTTAATAAATATGTTTAAAAATGCATAAAATGTGTACAATTTAATTAACAATTTTGTTCAAGAAAGGAAAATTGTATGATTTTTATTTTTATGTTAAGAAATATTTTTGCATGATACAGCATTAATTTTCAACAAAAATGTAAATCTACATTATCGACCTCTCTTATCTAACTTTGCATGCATTATCACGGGAATCGAATTATGTAAAAAAAATTCCTGTGTGGCACGCGGCATTATATTGGTAGATTGGCTTGGGATGCCACAGCTAAAAGGTTACCGACCCCTGCTCTAGTACATCGGGAAGTTAGTTTAAAATCAATTACAAAATTCCCCCAGGGCCGAAAGACAAGAAAGCGAGTTAATAAAAACATGGTAACTCTTTGACCCCAGAGCCACGAAATTGAATACGTAGACATAACTTGACACATGCTATAGACAGGTGGTCTTTGTTAGTGTAAATTCACTTTAGTTCCGGAGTTACGGGGCTCCATGTTGAAATCAGGGCCGCCTCTTCGGGGGCCCGTGTTTGAGACTAGAACATCTTTAAATTTACATGCATTGTCATCCCTTGTCTATGGTCCAAATTTCAAGTCCCTAGCTCAGTGATTCCCAAAGTGGCCTATATAGACCCCCAGGGGTCTATAACGACCTACAAAGGGTCCTGTCAGCGGAAAAATAATTTGAGGGGCCTATGATTGTGGCTCTCATTAAAACAAATTGTGACTTTAATCCTTAAGAAATTAATGTAGTGGAAACCAGATTTTAACAATTTAACTGATTTATTTACTAAATTTAGTGAGGGTAATTTTTAGTTCTTAGGTGACAGAATACATTTTGTTAAGAAAAGGACCATTTCAGCATTTTTTTTCCTGAATTTTGCTAAAGAAGTATAATATTGATCATTACGAATTTTCTCAATTTCTCACAGACGATCTGTCAGGATATTTTAACCTACGTTCAACATTTAAATGTCCTTTATTCGGATTTTGCAACTAAGTTTGAGATTCCTTTTTTTATAGTAGTACCACAGAGTGTTGACAATGAATTCATATAGTCACATTGAAAAAAAGTGTTCTTAAAATAGGAACTGATCAGAGGTTTTAATGAAGATCTTATAATAAAGCTCAGAAACGGATGTTTACAATTTTAGCTTTAAAAAGACATGCCTGTTATTTGTCGCGAATTATGGAATATCGTGAGAAAGTTTTAATTGTTTTTCCTTGTGAGAGGGAGTTTCAGTGAGTTTGCCAATTCTAAAAGGAAAGAGAAAAAAAAGGATCACTTACTAAAAAATTAGATTTAGGGTTAAACCTGACTAGATAGGTATATTAAATATTGAAAATTTGTTATTGAAGCACCAGATTCATACCTCTCTTTTAAAGCAAATTTATGTTATCGTAACTTTATGAATTAATTTCATTTAAATTTGATTCATTAACATATGCTTCTTAAGTTTTAAACGCTATACTTCACTACCGTTAGAAATTTAATTCTCTTAAAGTAAGTAGTAGCACCAGCTGTCGAAAGAACATTTAAGCTGATGCATTTGCAAAAATTCAATAAAAGGTAAGTAGGAGCCTACACAAAACCGAAAAACTTTTCAAAAGGTCTATGGGACAAAAAAAAGTTTGAAAACATCTGCTCTCTAGATCATCGGGAAGTTAGTTTAAAATCAATTGCAAAATTCCACCCGTGCAGACAGATAAGAAAGTTAATAAAAACATGGTAGAAAGCGTAAGTTTTTATTTGTTGTATTTCGAAGTGAACAATCTGTAAGTTTTAGGAAAGCAAAAAATTTAATTAAACTCAATATATAATTATGATAAAACAAGTTTGCAATTATCTTATCCAGACGTTTCTCTTTTTGTTTCGTTTATAACGCGTTTTTTCTAATTATATTTCTTTCCCGCACAACATGCAAGTTAGACATTCTTATTTCTTTAACCAATTAACTGTGGTAAAGAGCATAAAAACCGAGAGATGACGTGTATACCCGTCAATGACACATTGTCTTTGTTAAAATATTGGATGAAAAAATGGTTTTATTTTATAAAATTTCCAATTTTATATCTAATACTTATTTATATGGCTAATATACACACATATTACGCAAATATTAGAATTTATGGGTATCTATGCACATTTTAGTGACAGTCTAAACTCCCAGAGTGAGAGACCTAAGCACACACTAATTTACTTCCTCTTTACTGACAAAATATTACCTACTTCAGTGCTTCTCAAACTTTCAATATTTGCGACCCAATATTCAACAATAATTTTCCTTACCCTTATACATTATTATTTGTATTGAACTCAATAATACTATACTTTGACACTAAAGTTGCCATACGACTTTTTCTTAAGTGCCACCGGCGTTTCAATGTCTCGCTCAAACAAAGCATTAATTATTCCGGATGTATATATACGTTTTTCCGAAGTGCGATATTTTCCGCGCACGGTTATCCATAAAATTATTCCGAAGGCTTTGGAATGCAATAAATGGACATTGAAAGAGATTGCGAAGGATTTACTTATTTCAGAGGATTTCCTTATTTATTCCTCCCCCAATACATCATATACGCCTACTTGGAAAACGGTGGCATTGGGGAGCGAATTATGTAACTTTCAAGCGGCAGTTAAAGGATTAATTATAAACCGTACAAACTATAAAGATAGATAATAATTTTTTTGGATTTTACTTTGTATACGACAAGCCCATTGAATTACTAGTAAATATTAAACTAGTTCTTAGTATTGTTAAATAATTATGAAATACATTGTACAGTACTGATCATTTATAAGTGTATTATATATATAATCAGTGCAAATGTGTTAATTATATTTTTTACAATGTCCGAATGTATTCTGGTTGCAACTTTCAGTAAATTAATAATTCTTTGAAATAATCTTTTGTGTTCAATTTTTCAATATGTTCGCACCCTCCCTCTCGTAGAGTTTTCACTCCCCCTGAGGGGGGGGTGCACCTCACAGTTTGAGAAACGCTCACTTACTTGTCTTCACACTAAGTAAGTTCAAGAATAGGTGCTGTAGGATTGATCGCAGTCCTCTTGCCTTTCCAACCCCAATAAAATAACTGTTATTTAGACAGCATGAGATTGGGCTATTACTCTAATGTTGGCACAATTTTGTAATATCAAAGAATTGGCATTTAACCATTCGATAGCTTGGTAACTTCAGACCAGCAACTATCATTGGGCTTAGCACCTGGTCGGCATCAAGAATCTGTCCTACGACGGACTATATCTGTAGGAACTCTATTATAAATCACCTTTCCGACTTTTTCTTTCCCCCTTTTAGGCTAACGTCTAAAAACATTATGATCGTACACAAAAAAATCCGTTATCCGATTTAATACGCTGTTTCAGCCGGTGCCTACGGGAACATATAAGTTCATCTAACTTTTTTATAATTCTTATTTATTTGTTTTACTCCAATCTGACCACGAAGTATTCTAAATACCTTGAAATTAAAGAATGTTTTGTTTTTTTCTCTAAATTTACAATTTAAATAGCCGGTGGTCACTACCTTTGACGCATGACGCATATACTGGTCATGACAATAAATCCGGAAATTTCTCAATGACGAGCATACTCTTGAATCACAGCAGGGATGGGTCTAGCAATTTTGCCACCCCGGACAAAATATTGAAAATGCCACCCCTCTTTCAAAAGGAAAAAAATCATTAATTAAAAAAGTTAAATTATTCGCATAGATACACACCTACGAACAAAAAGGCATAATAATAATAGTTATATATATATATATATTATACTGTGTATTTTTTTCATTTTATAAGACTATTTATATATAATTTTAAGCCTTTGAAAATACAAAATATTTTTAATTTAAGGTGACACAGTACGATTCAACTGACAAACATCGGTCAAAAAATCAAAAATAATCTTTTTAGCCTAAATTATTCTTTATATACTTTTCTATAACCTCACAAAATTTGAAAACACTGAACTTAAGAAACCCAGAATTATGATAGCTTTTACGTTCGTTTTTATTCACATCTCTATGGCAAATAAAAACTTTAAACTAACTTATTTGACAAGGATAATGTAACTAGTTTGTCTTAATTGAAAATGCTAAGGTGTTTTTTTTATGTTGCCTAATGCTTTGAATTTTTTTTTTACCGATTGCTAATAGTACATGTAACAAAAGTTGGTATGCATTTTTGAATCAAAGCGTTTTTTTTAAAAAATAAATGAACTCAGAATTTATACATTTTTTAAGGAATTTCCAATAAGCATTCATAAAAGGAGGTATTGTACAAATACCGTACTTATAAATTAAATTTCATGCATGTATGTAAATTTTTGTGGGAGGAGTAGCATTTTAAAATCACTTCAAAAATTTTAAGTTTTTTCCTTAAAAAAATAAATGGCTAGCTTTTTATGAAATTTTGAACACAAAATCTGTTTTACATAGTATACACACATAGAAGGCAACCAAAAAAATTTTGAAAATCCTTAAATTAAAAAACTTTGCCGATATTGTACTATGTACCCTTAAGGACGTAATAACCTGTTATTATTTCAAACGAGTAAAATGTAAGAGAAATAATCACTCATTTCAGCAGGTCAATTTCTTCGAAAAAGTGTCTACTGATAGTGGGAATCACAAGCGTTTATTTTAACTTATCGTAACTACACTCAAGGCTAAAATAAAGCATTTCCTGTTGCTCTCTATCTACCAAAAACTCTTATTTGCCCTGTCCACTTTTGGATAGCTGAGACCATACACCGTATGGGTGAAAGGAATGTCCGTTTTGACCCCGCTCCGGGATGGGAGAAAGTTACTAGTGAAAGATGTGTAAACGTGTAAAATTTCATGAGAATTTACCTATACTCCCGCCTCGAACCCTACAAGTTTCAACATAAAAGAAGACTGGCTTTAAACATTCAGAATACAAAATAAGGAAATAAGATACTTAAAATGAAATACCAAATTAAGACCCAATAATATTTCGGAAAATATATCAAATTTTTAAAAGGAAAAGAAAAATACTTTTTTAATTCGATCCAAATGCCGTTCTTAAAATTTGCCACCCCTGATCATAGTTTACTGATTAAGACCCGAAATATTTTATCTCTAAATATTACACTTCCTGGTCATTAACTGTATACTAACACCACAATGATACTGGAAATAACAAAAACATTTTTGCTACCCCCCTGTAACAGGAAGTGTTTAAGCATGAATTTGCGAGGAACATATGTATAAATTTAAAGATATAAATATACAGTCATAACCCAATTGAACTAATTCATAGGGGCTGAGCACTTTGTTCATTAATCCGGGTTATATATCGTATTGGGATCCAAAAAAAATACAATGTTTTTGCATTTACCTTTTGGAAATTCTATAATAAGTATCTACACAAAAAATATCCATAGTTACGAATCGGACACTTTTTATTCAAAAAGCTAAAAATACTTTTGGTGAGTTATTAAGCACCAGTTTTTGAAAATTTTAAAATGCTGACAAATAAATGCTTGATAATATTTTAGTTTCATGACTAGGGAAAAAAAAATTTTTCCTTCGATTTCCTGCAGAGAAGAAAATAGTGCGTCATTTATATCTTGCTGTATAAGCATCATTTTCACATTAGCTTAGGTAGCCTAGTGGTCAAGGTAACGGATTTGTGGCCGGCATGTCATGAGTTCAAACCTAGTACCTCTGAAGACGCATTATGTAGAAGGGTGATGCACGTTAAATCTGTCGAACCTCAAAGTTCTCCTGTGGTTTGGAAGTTAGGAAAGGAGGAGTTAGCTTAGGTATCTTCGTCACCAAAAGCCCTAGTGTAGCTGAAAAGGACGATGTTAATATTCTCTCACTCTTCCACAATTAGGAAAAGTAACAGTTTTAATAGGAGTTTTGTTATAAATTTCTGTACCAGAACTGCTCCAACAGATTAACATGTTCCTCAACTCCAGTTGCACAAATAAGCAGTCAGTCAACAAAGGTAAATGCATTTTTTTTTCCTTTTCGGTCAGAAAGGATATGTGATTTCAGAAAAAAAAAATCCGATTTTTCCCGATATAAACCAATAGAAAAAAATTCAGCTGTTGAAAAAATTCGTTAATTCCGGGTTTGTTATTCGTTAAATGGTGATTTTACTTCATTTTAATCGGGAAAGAGCAAAGTTTGTTTATTTGCAAAGTTCGTTAAATAGGGGCTTGGTAAATTAGGTTCTGACTCTATATACAAACATATATAAAAAGTACTAATATGGCAATACACAAATGCGCCTTAAAGTATTAAAAATCCATGATTGATTTGCACTTTTAAAGTATATTTAGATGCGGAAAAAATTATTTGAATGCTTCTTAAATGGAATTTCTTTTTTTTTTTCTTTTTCTTCTCTTTCCCTTTCTTTGTACTGAATAATGTTTCTGTGTAAAGTTTAATATTTTACAAAATTATAGTCAAATTCATTTTCTTGTATAAAAATTCCCAATGTTTGTATATTGAGATAAAATGTTATTTTTTAAAATTAGAACAAGATTTGTTCGAACTTATTATACGCCGTGCAATGGGACTTGTGGTAGTGTTTCTGAAGAGCTCATCCAACAATATAAGGTCGTGTCACATCAGATGGGATAAATATTTTTCAGCTTTGGGTCAAAACCCATATAAAAAACATCACTAAAAACGCCTGCTAAATATCGTTAGACCAGTTCAATTTGTTGTCCATTATTTTTCGTCACAAATTGAAGCCGATCAATGGGGCAGGGAGTGTCAGTTACAGTCTGAATGCGTTATGTAATCTATGTCTTCAAGTCAGCTAAATTTGAAATCGAGTTCTTGAATGCAACATTTTAAAGATTTTAACACAGCCGGAAGTCATACAGATTAAGGCTTGGTGATCTTAAAGGCCAAGATGTTAGAAAGTGACAGCTGATCTTTCTATCATTTCCGAAATGTATTTTTAGCAATCGCATTTCTGACTCTGCAATGTGTAGAGGCGCACCAGATTTTTCTAACAGTGCCATCTATTAATAAACTTTGGAATTTTTTTCAGATGTCATACAATTTTCCCCCTTCTTCAAGAATATTAAATTTAAATTTGAAGAAATTGTAATGAATTGTTTCTTATAGCATTTTGAAAGTAAAATTTTAATTATAAGCACTTTGCATGTAGTTAACTATACAAATTATCAGTTTATAGTCTGTCTGTATCCTAATTTTACAATTACCAATAAAAGGAGTTAGCAGGCACATTTCTTGTCGAAAAAGAATTAACTATATTCACCGAATCAAAGGATTCCATTCAAGTAGGATTAAATTCCATTTAATTTATTAGGTATCAACATAATTCAATTGCATGTTATAAACAAAAAAGAAATTTGTCCTATTTATTTCACAGAAAGTAATTTCCTGTATAAATAAGCCAAATCACTTAACAGAAACTGTATTTAATTCTGGAATATCAACAAATGCATTCCATTGAATTATATCTACTAAAATGCAGTTTACCCCCACGATCTTTAAACTATTCGTATTCAGTATATATTTCTTTCTATCGAATTTTCCCTCTATTGTTTGCCTTCATAGACATTATATATTCAATTCAGAACGATATTGTTGACTTGTTTAATGCTTTAGGATTATTTTCTGGAGTATTACACTTATTGTCAACAAAATTATGAATCTGAATTAAGAACTTTACGTTAATATGTATATACTATTTGTATAATATATATTTAATAAAATATTTGTCCTGATTATAAGAATTATGCATTTCAATAATATTACATATATTATCTGAAATACATCGATGCATTTATAATAGTGAAAATCGTTAAACACGAAACTGAAGAGACTCAAATATTTCGTGTTAAAAGAATTTCATATGAAAGGATATTACAAAAAGTATATATTCAACAGAGTAATTTTTTGTATATGCATGTATTTAATAAAAATCAATGAAACAAAAACATTCTCAAAAACTTAATGAACTTAGTACAAAATGA